>JBBPBX010001115.1:65756-84878 GCA_038048925.1 Garcialebias charrua | reverse complement strand
ACAGTTTCCATGGCAGCCAGGAGCAACAAAACTACACAGTTGACACACAAAGCTTATTATAAAAGAAGCCATGAATTGTAATTTTTACTAAGGAAATTTAGATACGCCTTCCTTGAAAATTTGAACACTTATATATATAGAATTTTATATATACAACAAACCCCCGACCTACGAACGAGTTCCGGACCTAAGGACCGTTCGCAGCTCGATTCTGCCGTAGCTCAAGGGTGAAAATAACGTCTTGTTCGTAGGTCCTGATTTCGTTTGTACATCGCGGAAATAACGCTAACGGAGCGCCGCACACACATTTATCGGCATGAGACTGAACAAGCTGACATACTGGGCCATAAACATGCACAGAACTTTATTTACAAACACTTATCCAACACATTACCCCACACATTCATCCATAAACACACACAGTAACTGTACAGCACGTACAGTAGTGTGCAGTAATGTTAAACATGGCTATTCAGCACAGCACATTCAATACTGTAAAATTATTACAGAATAAAATAATTAATACAGAATAAATAAAAATATAATTTCTTACTTTGAGATGGTCAAAGCCGACATCTTAGGTTGTCGGTGAGCGAACCTTCTGTGTGCTTCTGTGTTTAGCCAGGCCATGCATTGATGTTGTCGGACCGAGCAGCGCGGCGGCTCGGCAAGCGATCCGCGGCAGCTGCTCCAGGCCTGTGTTGCTTCTGCTAGCTGCGTGTTAGCCAGGCCATGAGCTGGTGATGTCTGAGCGATCGGCGATCGATCCGCAGCTGCTGCTCCAGGCTGAGACGTCCACAGAGTTCACAGAGCAATTCCAGCCAGTAATTTATCCATATGAGGCAATCCTGGAACAAACACAGTGCTCACAGCCGGGTCGCGGGACCACACACCTACCTAACATGGCTGCCAGGGCATTTCCTGGAACGGCCGGAAGTTGCGCAATTATGATAAATAATGATAATTTTTATTACAAATATTATTTATAAAGCCTTTAAAACAACCACAGCTGCAACAAAGTGCTGTACACATGAAATTAATAACATTTAAACACACACAAAAAAAAAAATTCATATTTTTATTAAATAATTAAATAGGATACGTTCGTAGGTCCGGGTTGCCGTAGGTCGCGGGCGCAGTAGGTCGGGGGTTCCCTGTATAACATACAGAGAATATATGTAAATGTAACTTTACGATCTTCAACGTTTTTACTTATTTTTCCTGATCTTTTTGTTATTAAACGGTTGGGACATTGTGTGAAATGGAAATAAAAACTGAATGCAACGATTTGCAAATCCCACAAACCCATATTTTGCTCACAGTGGAACACAGTAAACGTTTCAAATGTCATTGTGAAATTGCCCCTTTAAAAAAAAGTGTTTTGAACTTGATAGCAATACATCTCAAAAAAGTTGACATGGAAGTTTCTCATGGGAACGTTGTCTCATTCCTGTCTGATGTTGGATTCTGTTCAACAGTCCTGGGTCTTCATTGCTGGAGTTTTGTTTCATGAGGAGTCAAATGTCTTCTGTTGATGAAAGGTCTGGACTGCAAGCAGGTCAGTTCAGCACCTGGACTCTTCTACTATGAAGCCACCTTGTAATGGATGCAGTTGGAGGTTGATCGTTAAACATAAAAAGGCAGCGCCTCCTCTGAAAAAGACATATTGAACGGGAGCATGTGCTGTTCTGAAACTTGTTCTGAGTTGATGGTATTCCAGAAGTTCAAGTTCATTTTATTGTCATTTCCATCACATGTGGTACATGAGGTGGAACAAAATTTTGTACTCAGAGTCCCAGATACACTCAAAATAGCAAAAATATAAAGTATCAAAATAAACGGTATATAACGATCCAAGATAAACGCTAAACGAACACTAAACAATACGCTAAAAGATCGAAGATAAACGCTAAACTCTAATAATGTAAAAACAATACGGTGTAACAACAACATGGGTATGAATGAATACAGCAGCATGAGATCAGCAGCATGGATAATCAGCAGCACAGATAAGTCACATTTCAATTAATGTGGCATTACAGTGATTTTTTCTCTCTCCTTACAGCGATTGTTCTGATTAAGGATTCACGAGTCTAACAGCTTCAGGGTAGAAGCTGTTCTTCAGTCTAGTGGTTCTACACTTAATGCTCCACAACCTCCTGCCTGAGGGGAGCGGGGCAAAAAGTGTGTGTGCTGGATGAGTGGGGTCCTTCATGATGCAGTGTGTATATATATATACACAGTACATGTATATATACATGTATATATATATATGTACTGTATGTATATATATATATATATATATATATATATATATATATAGATATAGATATGTATATATATATATGTGTGTATATGTATATACATATATACATACATACATACACACTGTATATACAGTATAATATTTGTCTAACTGCAGAACGGTCTTTCATTTTGCCTCAGTCCATTTTAAAGGAGCTTTGGTCCAGAGGAGCTGGCAGCATCTCTGGATGGTATCTTTGCATGATAGAGCTTTAGTTTCTCCTGTCCCAACTTTTTTTGAAATGTGTTGCTTAAACTTTCTTTCCTCCCAAAAAGATATTCCCCCAAAATGGTGAAAGTTGATGGTATAAAATTTAGACATGTTAAAGGTTCTTTATGAAAAGATTTTGGGTTCATGATGTTTGCCAATCTCTATTTAATCGTCATTTTACACGAGGTCTGAACTGAACATTTTCAGAACTGGTGCTGTATATGGATGGACTGCTAAACATTCACTTAACATTTAGTGCCAATTTTGCTGATGCATGCATACTGTAACTTAAATTTCTCAAAATAAGGCAAAAAAAGAAAGTCATTTTGTCTCCTGTTGACAATGAAACACTTTCTTTAAGAACAAACCCTGAAGGTTTCAGTTAAACAGGCAGCACTTTAGGACCAAAACAACTGCGGAGACAGTCAATCAAATCAAAATTTGTCTCGGTGCTTTGTTTGTCTGCACGCTTGGCTCTCACAGGGGAGTCTGTTCAACTTTGCAGTGGACTTCCTACAAACTGCGTTATGCAAAACTCCTCCGACGTGACAGGAGGCCGAGCCGAGACCCTGGATGAGACCAGAAGAGACAGGGAGATGACATGGGCAGAGCAGTGGGAGGAACGAGACAGAAACAAAGACACTGAGGGGACGGAGGAAAGGAAAATAATCGTTGAGAGGAGACAGAGGAAAGCCACTAATGACAGCAGACAATAAAAAGTGGCCACTGTTACTGCGTCTGCCCTGCCAGGATGACAATAAGGCAGGAAGCTTTACTGTTGGTGAGGTTTACAGACGCTTCAACCACAGCGCCTGAAAATAGAGCCTTGTCTGTGTGGAGGCTGTTATTAGGCCGTCTAACCATGGGGTCAATAACACCCCTAACTAACACCGAGAATGACGAGCCAGCTAATTGGGTGGTCTGGATTAGTCTGATGAATAGTTAATGAAATAAAGTCAAAGTACAAGTTGATTCATCAAAGTTCACGCTCAATAATCCAGGTAAAAAAATCCAACTAAATTCAGTCAGATCATCTGGACGGTTTATTTGTTGAGACGTTTCGTCCATCAATCTGAGGAGCCACTACAAACTGAGTGTCACAAGCAGCACACCCTCATATAGTGGACCAACCAGTTGGCCCTGTGATAGACTTGCGACTTGTCCAGGGTGTCCCCCGCCCCTCGCAGTGACTGCTGGACAATGGGCACCGGCGACCCCCGTGACCCAAAATGGAAGAAGCGGGTAAAGATTAGGGATGGGGCCGATCCAATCCAGTATCGGTATCCGATACCAGCATTATTTAAGTATCGGGTATCGGATCAAACCTGCCAATACTTTTCCGATCCAGCTTCAAAGAGCACTTGTGTTCAATCACATTCTGTGACTGCCCTTCTTAACATTGTGGGAGATAAACCCAATGAAGACACTCTCAAGCCTTACAAAAGGGAACCCACTGACTTTAACAGCACACATCGAGGCAATTATACCACACACATGTCCTCCTTACTCATGGTGCAGCTGAAAAAAATAAAAAAGCGCTAAGCATGATGGGAAAGACAACACAGTCACTCCTCGTAACCAAGGCTTAAAAGTGTCTTCATTGGGTTTATCTCACACAATGTTAAAATGAATAGTTTGGGTGCAAATGTTTCATTATACAGAGTCACATACCTGAACAGTATCGGATCGGAAAAGTATCGGTCGATACTGAGTTAATAAGTATTGGTATCGGATCGGAAGTGAGAAATGTGGATCGGTGCATCCCTAGTAAAGATAATAGATGGATGATGGTTTCTGGGGCCCACCCTCTCCCCTTGTTGTCTCCTCTGAGGCAGCCATACCCAAAGTAGTTCAAAACATCAAAGTTCATGCTCAATAATCCAGGTAGAACATCTAACAAAGTTCAGTCAGGTCATTTAGAAGGTTTCGTTTTTTGTTGAGACGTTTTGTCCTACATCAGTCCGAAAAGACAACAAACTCAGTTCCACAAGCAGCACACTCACATATGGGCCACCCAGTTTGATGGTGAGAAGATGGTTTCTGGAGCCTGCCTGGGAGAGGGCAGATAGAATAACCCAGGTAAAAAAAAAAAAAAAAATTACAGTACAGTACCTGGATTATTGTGCATGAACTTTGATGTTTTGAACCACTTTGGGTATGGCTGCTTCAGAGGAGACAACAAGGGGAGAGGGCGGACTCCAGAAACCATCTTACCACCATCAAACTGGTTGGCCCACTATGTGAGTGTGCTGCTTGTGGGACTGAGTTTGTTGTGGCTCCTCAAACTGATGAAGTACTTTGAATGAAGGACGAAACATCTCAACAACAACAAAAAAGAAACCGTCCAGATGACCTGACTGAACTTTGTTGGATACAAGTTTTAATAATTTGGCAGAACTTGCATACAAATAAATTCAGAGCCAAAATAATAATTTCCAGGTTGTTTTTATTACTAAACGTCTCTAAGGCAGCAGTTTGTGCTCACAGGTCTCTAACACGGTGCATGAAAACAAAAAAGTACAAAAAAATATTTTTCTTTCAGCGTAGCCGTGTGCTACAGATATTAGCAGACAAATAACTGTAAATAAGTTTACAGACAACACATATTATATAATCATTCATTTCCCCTTCAAGTATGCTACTATTCAAAGTGACTAGTGTAAAATTGGCAGAGGAAATAAAACAAGTGATTATTTACATATTACAGGTCCAGCTAGTGTGTGTGTGTGGGGGGGGGGGACTGTTGAAATGTTCCCATTCTGGTTGTTACACACACACTGAAATACACAGTACAAACACACACACACAGTGATGAGACTGACAGGCTTCTGAATTAAACAACAGATTCACACTCATTAAGCATTTAAGTGCAGCGATGCAACATTTAAGACTCCACTTGATCAAAATGAAGACACACACACACACGCGTACACACACAGTGGCAGCCTTGTCCACCTGCTGAGGTTTGAGAAACGTCTGGAGCCGAACTAAAGTGCTCGTACACAAGTTTTCCTGTTGCATAGTCCCCTCTGAAACCATTTGAGCCGGACAGCTACATCCCAGTGTGTTCGACAGCTGAAACAAACATCTGTTGGCATGAAATCAACACATCACATTAACAACCGTTCACGTTTCGCAGGACACAAAGACGTTGGATTATGTTTCCATCCACAGTCCACAAACTGTCTGAATAATTAAAGGGTTATACACACTGTAGGTGTGTATGAATACTCACACCCTGCTACTTCACAGCCATGTTAATCTGACGGTGAGGAAACAACCTTAAAAAAAAACAACCAGATGTGACACAGGGCTACAGTAAGTCCAGTTGTTCTGGACACTCCCTGCAGGATGAAACATCCTGAGGATGACCACAACAACCGCTCCTTTAGCCTCCATGCAAAAAAAAAAAAAAAGCTGAACGCGTCTTTGGTTTTAAACCACCGAAACAAAGCAGACAATTATGTTTGAACCGCTGCATAATCTTTGTGAAATATCACGTCCTCGATTCGGACCGGAGCGCCGACAGACGGTGCGCCTCGACTTCAGTGCAACAACTTAAACACACGTTAGGAAATTCAAAATATCCACGTTCAATTTCAGTCAATTTACAGCAACAAACAATTACGGTTCATCGAATGCCAAGAGGTTTACTGTATACTAGACAGTACACACTGGTTTGCGTATTTTATTCATACCCAAACAAACATCTGCTTTTTTTTCCTCTACATCTTTTTCAGATCAAGTCTTCATTTAAACAGAAACCGTAGTTTGAGGGAGACTAATGCAACTGAGATATGTACAATATACATGAAACCTTCTGTTTTAACCTTTCTATTATTCTGACTGCAGGATAACATGCCAAGTACCCAGTTTTTCTTTTGTTTTAACATTTAGCTGATAAAAACATCTACAGTACAATCAATTAAATAAATGATCAATGTGGACCTTAATTAAAAGTGACATCCAGGCAGCAGAAATGTACCTTAAGTTTGCAGATTTAACGTCTTGCAAAATGTCAGATTAGTGATGAACGTTCAGCGAAACAAGCTTTTAATAAAACACAACTTGTAAATTACAGCAGGAACAGCTGAGTTTAGCTCTGCTATAGAGGAGGTAAAAACATGCATGAAGGCAAGCGTCAGTGTTTCTAGTTCTCTTCAGGTATTCAGTCATTTCCTCCTGATAACTGGCCCAATTAGCGCAAAAATTACAAATTACCATGACGACCTTTTTTGTCACAATGCCCATTGTTGCTATTTAAATATTTTCCTTTTGAGACTAGAAATGATCCAGTAAGCTGAAGCAGCTTTGACTTCAAACAAGTTTTTTTTAGCAGTTATTTGTAATGATCATTTTTAAAACTGGACATTTTTACTGTCAGAGAGCTCTTGAATTATGTTAATGCTCTGGTGCGTTCAAGATAGATTTGGTGATCTTGACAGAAAATTTGTCGCACACATTATTTATTTTTGAACACGTTTAAAATTCAAGCGACAAAACTTTGCAACTCACGCGAGGAAATGGGAGCTGCAGGAAGAGAAGCCACCACCGTCCAGATAGGATCACAGTAAACCGCTTTTCTGAGCGACTGATAAAATTATTTGAAGCATTTATCCAAATGTTAAAATGTGGAGGACAGTGTAGTTTAAATGTACCAAAATCAGTTAAAAAAGCTGAAGTGCATAGCTGCAAGAAAAAAAAAATGTACAGAACTATTTTTTGTTTTCTGGACAAGACCATTATTTTGTAGGGGCTGTGGTAGCTCGGTGGTCAGTGTCATGGTCTTGTAATCCTGAGGCTGCAGGTTTGAGCCCAGGTTGTGTCAGGAAGGGCATCCGGTGTAAAACAAATCTTTTATGCGAGTTTGCTTGCTATGGCGACCCCCTGAAGAAGGGAGCAGTCGAAAGAAACATACTTTTTTTTTTTTTTTTACAATTGTTTTGTATATTAGGACCCTCCTATATAAAGTAATATTACAGTGACATTTCCCAAGCAGCAGCAACACCACCATTTTAGCTTTTATAAGCACAGTCAGGACAAGTACCAATGAAAAATATGAAATTAAGCTTCACAATATCAACAGCTGTACAATCACATTTTACAACATTTCCCCACAAAAAGCTCCTTCGTTAGCTCAGAGTGGAATATTTTACACTGTGCAAATGAAACTTCAGAACTGAATCACTTCTGTTAGGTTATTTTAGTCTTCAGGTCCAGCAGAAGTGCACAGTAAAAACAAATATCCATCGCTGCACTCGTCCTCCTCGTTACTCCATTAAAAAGAAACAAATCTGCACGTTCCTTTCAGTCACAACTCGTCACCTCTTGTGGCTTTTGTCTTTGGATTAATAAAACATTTCTATAAAAACATAATTAAAAAAAACTTTCTACATGATACCTTTGTTTGACCCCAGGTTTCCACCATATAATTAATAGTTTAGATATAAAACTAAAAATTAAATAAAACATCATATGCAATTAAGTTGTTAAAAATAAACTTCTCTGTTTGAGCCACTGCAGCCTTTGCTTTTATAAACTGCTGCAGCTTTGCACAGTTAAACTGTGCTGCTTGTTAAAAGTTGCTCCTTTTAGAGGCTGATCAGGGATCAGTGATCGCCCTGTTTCTCTGTTAAGAGTCTGTGTTTGTTCTTTGAGCAAAGGGAGTCTAAAAAAATATAACGTCCTCCTTATTCTGGTCTTCTGTAGGGATGGTGTTAGGAGGCGATTTGCTGTGGCTAAGCCCGTGAACGTTCTGCACGTGGGGCTGGAACTGAGGGGGATCAGTGCTCTGAGGGTGGGGAGGAATGGAGGGTGGAGGATGGGGGTGCGTGGTCGGCATGGGGGGCTTCTGCGCATGAGGGTGGGAGGAGCTGAGCTGAGTGTCTAGCCCGGTGCTGTCTGGAGGACTCAGCTGATCTGTCAGGAACAGAAAGGAGAAGCCATCAGAGAACAAAGAATCACTTCAAACATGACAAACAGAATATTAGTGAGCAGCTGCTGCTCTGAACTGCTGGATTATTTATCCAAACTGCAATCAATCACACAAACTCTCTCACCAATGGTTTTTGTGTTGTTGGCAATTGTAAGAGACCAAGATTAAAACGTCTTTCGGCAGCAGAGCCGGCCATTAATCAAAGGGAGGCGTGTGAAATTGATAGGTGTTTACACAGGGCGAGGCCAGCGTGAAGCTCCAGAGAGGAATGTCGTGGGGTGGAGTCAGCTAGGCCCAGGTGAGGAATGTAAAGTCGGGTTTGTGTTCGTGGGAACCAATACTAACAGGAGCACTGCATACAGAACAGTACACGCCCATCAACCATTATTCATCCATCTTTTGCAATGGTGTGGACAAGCAAAGACCTTGTATAACCTTTGACCCTGATTTGTGACCTGGACCTTGAAGCTGGGGTGATGAAAAGTGAACATGGCACCCCTTCTAGTGATGATACAAATGGTATAGGTTTATTTTCATATGCAGAATCAACACAAGGTCAACAGTGCATTGAAACGCTCAGGACGAGAAGAACCGTCTCGACTCACCAAAAAAAAAAAAAAAAAAACGACAATACCAAAGCATGCAACACAATACAAAAACAAGGCACCAAAAGTGCAAAAGAAATACATCTACAGCAGAATGGTCCTATTAGGAGAGTGGTTATGTTAGCAACATGGTCCAGTTAACAACATGGTACTGTTAGCAACATAGTCCTGTTATTAACAACTAATCATCCAACTCCTAAGCCGTGCATTCCTGCACATAGCACCCGGGCCATTAAGCATTTCACTGCCGCACGTTTCACAGATGTTTACAACTTTGAAATGATAATTCAGCCCCCGGTGTTTCTCTCCATCACTGAGGAGCTGACATCCCAGTTCAACTCTGCTTAATTAAAGGCCCTGGATCATGTCGCTCCTGTTAAAACTAGAAAATCAAAACTCAGAGCAGAACCTTGTTTAAATGATGTCATCAAGGCCATTAGGCAGCAGTGCAGGAGGGCGGAGCGCAAATGGAGGAAAGACAGGCTGCAGGTCTCTTTTCAAATACGGTACTAAAAGAGAGTTGGTGCTGTTATCAGAAAGCAGTAAAAACGGCTAAATCCCAATACTTTTCAGATATCATTGCCCCTGTTCTCCACCCTAAACTCTGTTCTCCACCTCACGGAACCATCACCTCTGGAAGCCTCTGAGCTGCGCAAAAACTTCCTACATTTCTTTTTAGAAAAAATTGCGACCACCCGGGCTCTCATTTCTCCTCCCAACTCATGATCCATCCATCTCACCTCAATCTGTTGCTGTATTTGACCATTTTGAACCAATCTCTCCGTCTTCTCTAGAGCAGGTCATGTGCAGCCTGAAACCATCTGGTTCCCCCTATGATGTGGTCCCCCCTTGACTGCTAAAGGAGGTTTATCCTACTCTAGGTCCCTCCATTCTTGCTATTGTAAATAGCAGTTTATCCACTGGCGTGGTGCCAGAAACATTAAAACATGCTGGTGTTCAACCTCTCCTGAAAAAAACAAACATTGACCCTTCAGTAGTATCTAACTTCCGGCCTGTCTCCAGACTCCCATTTGTTTCTAAACTTCTAGAGAAAATAGTCGAGTCCCAGTTGAAGTGCTTCCTGGAGGATCACGCTATCCTTGAGTTATTCCAATCTGGCTTTAAACCTCTCCACAGCACTGAAACTGCCCTACATTACTGAAGTTTTTTTAATGACATCTTCTTATCCACAGACACTGGTGACTCTGTGTTGCTTGTCCTATTAGACCTTACATCCACTTTTGACACCATTGACCATGAGATCCTCATTGCTAGGTTGGAGCAGTGGGTGGGCATCACAGGGTCAGCCCTCAATTGGTTCAGATCCTACCTCTCTGACAGATCCTTTTGTGTTTCCATCAACGATTTTAGTTCTGCAGTGGCGGCACTTAAATGGGGGGGTTCCGCAGGGATCCATCCTGAGTCCTCTCCTATTCTCCTTATACGTGCTGCCACTTGGTGCCATTTTCCGGAAACACAACATACCTTTCCACTTCTACGCCGATGACTGTCAAATTTACTTCCCCCCTAAGACACAATGGTACATGCTCTATTCAACCTCTGTTCGACTGCCTGGCTGACATCAGGAACTGGACGACGGTTTTAAATTTCTTAAGTTTCAATGAAAAGAAGTCTAAAGCCATGTTGTTCCCTCCCAATGACACAATCACGAACCACTGCATCAACCTTTCTGCTCTAGCCCTGTCTGAAAAACAAAAAGTCACAAATCTGGGAGTGATAATGGATCCTTCCATGAAACTCAACAGTCATGTAAATATGATCGTCAAATCCTGTTTTTTCCAGCTGAGGCGACTGTCTAAGCTGAAGCCCATATTATCCAAAAATAACCTGGAGACAGTAATTCACACATTTATTACATCTAGGCTTGATTACTGCAATTCACTCCTGTTTGGTATCAGTCAGACTACCATTGCACGATTACAACTGGTCCAGAACACAGCAGCCTCATTTTTAACCAGTACAGGCAAAAGAGAGCACATTACACCAGTCTTGGCCTCCCTGCACTGGCTACCGGTTCACCTTGGAATCCAGTTCAAAATTCTCCTGTATGTCTACAAATCCCTGAACAGTCTCGCCCCCGCCTATCTCTCTGATTTGCTACACCCGTATGTCCCACCATGTGCTCTGAGATCAGCGGACCAGTTACTTCTCACAGTCCCAGGAACTCGTCTTAAATGCAGAAGTGACAGGGCCTTCTCTGTAGCAGGCCCAAAACTCTGGAACGAGTTACCTCTGCTCGTCAGACAGGTCCCCTCCCTCTCGGTTTTCAAATCCCGTTTAAAGACCCATTACTATTCTGTTGCTTTCAACACCAGCTGATCTGTGTTTGGTCATTATATTTATTATCTGCAATGTTTTTATGTCTATTTTTTGTACTTCATTGTGTGTGTTGCCTGTTGTTTTTTTGTTTGTACAGCACTTTGGTTGGCGTTGTCGCTGTTTTAAGTGCTCTATAAATAAAATGGTATGGTATCAACATGGTCCTGTTAGGAACATGGTCCTGTTAGCAACATGGTCCCGTTAGCAACATGGTCCTGTTGTACTGTTAGCAACATGGTACTGTTAGCAACATAGTCCTGTTAGTAAAACGGTCCTGTTAGCAACATGGTCCTGTTGTACTGTTAGCAGCATGGTACTGTTACCAACATAGTCCTGTTAACAACATGGTACTGTTAGTAACATGGTCCAGTTAGGGTCATGGTACTCTTAGCAACATGGTACTGTTGTACTGTTAGTAACACGGTACTGTTAACAACATAACCCTGTTAACAACATGGTCCTGTTAGTAACATGGTCCTGTTAGCAATATGGTCCTGTTGTACTGTTAGCAGCATGGTACTGTTACCAACATAGTCCTGTTAACAACATGGTACTGTTAGTAACATGGTCCGGTTAGCATCATGGTACTCTTAGCCAGTGTTTTTCAACCTTTTTTGAGCCAAGGCACAATGTTTTCATTGAAAAAATCACGAGGTACACCACCAACCAAAATTGTAAACAAAGATACTCTATCTGCCTATATTAAATATAGCCTATAGTCATTCTTATTAAAGTGTCTTGAATAGGAATGAAATAAACAGCTTCTCACCGCATACCAAGCACAACGGAGTCGGTGCCATTGCGTCCCTGGTAAAAGTAAATTGTACTGTCTCATTTGCTGACACGCCTACTGAATTGATTGACAGGTCGGGTGGGAAAAAAAGGCGAGAGCCGACAGCTTCTGCCACAGCGGTGTTCTGTGTTTATATGTTAATAAAAAGTTCTAAAAAATAAACTAAAAACAGGGAGCACTGGTCCTGCAACCCACACATCAGACAGGAAATCTGCAGAACCTCGCGCAACCACGTTGGACCAGAGTTTAATTCGCTCGTGACAAATTCATTCATTTCCTCATCATTTCAGTCATGGAGTCAGCGGAGGAGGAAGCGCTCACTTGACTTTTGGCAACAAAACAAAAAAAAAGGCCAGATCAGGGAAGAAAAAGGGGAATTTAATATATTTGTGTCACATACAAAACAGTCCAGCGCCAGCAGTTTTTTGTGCAACAACGCGCTTGCGTTCGCGGTCGTAAAAATTGAGCTTTGCGCGTACATGCCCTGCGGGGATACGTGTGTGCCTCTGCGTGCGAACGGCGTAGAGCGGCGTACGGCCGAACGCAGATAATTAATTAGTTTTCAAAAAATCTTTTTAGACCAGTTAAGTGAAATTGGATAATTTCCATGGCACACCTGACGATCGTGCCGCGGAACAGTGGTTGAAAAACACTGGCTAACATGATCATGTTGCGAACAGGACCATGTTGCTAACAGGACCATGTTGCTAACAGGACCATGTTGCTAACAGGACCATGTTGCTAACAGGACCATGTTGCTAACAGGACCATGTTGCTAACAGGACCATGTTGCTAACAGGACCATGTTGTTAACAGGGCTATGTTGTTAACAGTACCGTGTTAATAACAGTACAACAGTACCATGTTGCTAAGTGTTAGCAACATGGAAAAGTAAAAAACAAACAAACAACAGGAAAAAAATAAAGAGCAAGTCAAAGTGGAGCTTCTGTCAATAGCTATGTTTACATGCGCAAAATTCTTTGACCGGATTGAAATGTTTTCAGATTAAATAACTCAAATGTATTGTTTACATGGGCGCAATCAGTTCATGATGAGCATTTACATACAGCGGGCTTTGTTCTGAATAGAGGTACTGACATGCGCAGTGTTAAACTCTCCTTAAAAAAAACATTGAAGAAGAAATTTTACTTCCGGTATGATTGTTAACAAACCTGAGCACCCAAAATGGACCTGCGACAGGTTTTAAAGCTCCACTGACATGTTCTTTTAACTTTTCAAAAAATGGCACAACATATATAAATATTAAGATAGACCTCTGACCGTTTTTGCTAAAATAATGTTAAATGAATGAAAATTTCTCTCAAAATAGTTTAAAATTAGCGCCGTTTTTTTAGACCGTAAATCCGGATCTTCCGGTCACGTGTCAGCATTCCCGTTTCTGACGTCACGTCCGATACTGAACTCTGCTCAAACGACAAAAGTATAGACGCATCCGTCGAATTTAGCCATTTAAAACTACATTATAGCGATTTGGCTTCGCTATAATGTAGTTTTAAATGGCTAAATTCGACGGATGCGTCTATATTTTTGTCGTTTGAGCAGAGTTCAGTATCGGACGTGACGTCAGAAACGGGAATGCTGACACGTGACCGGAAGATCCGGATTTACGGTCTAAACAAACGGCGCTAATTTTAAACTATTTTGAGAGAAATTTTCATTCATTTAACATTATTTTAGCAAAAACGGTCAGAGGTCTATCTTAATATTTATATATGTTGTGCCATTTTTTGAAAAGTTAAAAGAACATGTCAGTGGAGCTTTAAAGGAGACCACATATAGGTCTTTAAAATTTTTATGTTATGTCTGTGTGCGATCTTGACAATATAAATTCATTTTAATACACATAATAATTCTTAGATAATTAATAATACCCTTTTTAATTCTGCCATTTTTAACTTTCGTTTTGAACGACCGGTTTCTGATACAAGTTCTGAAGTCCACGCCCTTCAACGATCTGTTAACGCCCTCTGCAACAGCCAGTATCTGTAATGTGTTGTTGTTTTAAAATTAGCTCTTTTTTTATTACTCATTTGACTTACTGTTAGTGTCAGCTTAAGATAACTTACCGAAACCCATGCCATACCATACCATACCATTTTATTTATAAAGCACTTTAAACAGGAACAAGTCCACACAAAGTGCTGGACAAACAAACACGCAACAGGCAACACAGACAATGAAGTACAACACGAAAAACATAAAAACATTGCAGATCATAAATAAAACGATCCAATACAAATAAGCTGGCATTGAAAGCGATGGAGTAGTAGTGAGTTTTTAACCGGGATTTGAAAACCGAGAGGGAGGGAGGAAACCCGTCTGAGCGCGCCGCAATTTGCTGCTCCTTTTAGCATGAGACCACCCGAATCCGATGCTAATGTTAGCTTGTTCCTCTTCCGGTGTTCGCCAGCTCCGCTCGTTGCACGCGGAGATTTTGGGAGTTATCGCTGTTCCAGTCAAGACAACACAAAGTTCACCAAGTGTCTCCCGTAAATTAATCCGTAAGGAGAAGGTCCTCGCTGCTGCGAGGCTGCTGCGAGGCTGCTGCGAGGCTGTACAGTTGAAGCTCCGCTCCATCGCGCCAGAAGCAGTGTCCCGTTGCCGCCGGTCCCTACGCCGGGGGTCCGCTCGTTTAATTTTTGCCGGCTGCGCGTTGGGAGCGATCGCAAATACACTAAAAATTGAACTAAAACATAAAAATAACAATTATACTTTATTTATAAAGCCATTTAAAAAACACACAGCTGCAACAAAGTGCTGTACACATGAAATTAAGAACATATAAACAAAAGATGAGATGAAATCATGAAAAACAACAGTCATGTGTTTAATACAGAAGTGGGTTGAGCCTAACCAGGGGTTGCTAGGTGAGGGGCTGGACTCAGGTTTGAGGTGGTTGGCGGAAGTGCAAAACGAAGTGTTTTTATCAAAGATAAATAAATCTACTTAGAGTAAATAAACCACTGGGTGCATTTTTTTGGCCTTAGGACAGTTTTTTTATTAAGTACATACCCAAAGTTGAGTAAAAAAACATTAAAAAGTGAATTTTGAATATGTGGTCCCCTTTAATGACTGTAGAGATGTTACTGCACTCCCTGACTGAGCTACAGGTAACACAGGTCATTTTGAGCTCTTTCAAAGTTTTTAGTAGAAATGTTGTGTCGCTCTCCGACCAGTTTTGCTTCCCCGACATGCTAATATTATTAGCATCTAGCCAGGCGGAAATGACAAAGTCGCACATGCGCAGTCAGGTCAGTTTTTCACCATCAGATAAAAACTAACAGATCAAGCGTTTACATGCGCACCGTTCGGGTTATGAATTGGCGCAAACCACCCGTTTCGTTCTGATCACAAATTATTTCAGATCACGCTGAATAAACAAAAAAACTGGGTGTTTACATGACGTGTTTTTATTCCGAACGGCCATTTGATCCAATTACTTATCTCCATGTAAACATAGCTAGTGCGACCATACTGCGGCACACAGGACGTCACATGCACGTGTGTATGAAGTTTCATTAAATTATTTTGAGTAGATCAGAAGTTATGGGCAGGACAAAGAAAATGTTCAGAGTCAGTCAGAGAGTCAGAGTCAGAGAATATTTATTGTCATTTGCACCACATGTGATGAAATGAGATTATGTACACAGGGTCCCAGTTACATCCAACAATAAAATGTAAAAGAAGAACAGTAATAATATCTAAGATATGAACTACCGGTAAGAAAAACATCAACTAAAAATACACTAAGCACTAACATCATAGAAAAACACCACTCCAAACAGCAGCACGAACATGAGTCTGTATGAGCAGGTGGGCACGAATGAACACAGCAACATGAAAACAGATCAGCAGCATAAGGATGTAGACTGTACCAACATGCCCCGCCTTCGACAGGTGTATACAAATGTAGCAGGCAAACACAGACAGAAGGGGATCATGCTGAGGTTTGTCCAGATGTCCATGTATTCAGAAAAATACCTGTGTGGTGATGAAGAGAAGGGGGCTGCTGGTGGGGGCTGATGGAGCGCTTGGCCTTCAGGATGTTTTCCTCTTTGGAGGAGAGTTTCAGAGGGAGCATCTGCTTCATATCCATTGATGCTTAAAGGAGAAGGTTAGAAAGAGAGAGGACGAACACAAAAAGGTCAGAGTGATTTAATTGGAATATTAGATTTCACAGGAGGACACGATCTGATAAATCAGCGGGTTTAACCTAATTTAGATGGCTAATGAGAGTAATCTGCTCAGGCAAAGAGCAGTAAGCAGAAAAAAAACCTTTCACAGAATTCAAATAAAACAAAAGTTACGAATGTAACTACGGTTCTATGAATCCTGGATGACCGCCAGAGGGCGGTGCTGAAAGCACTGAATGTTCCCTTTGCGCATGCGCTATTCAAGTAATTATATCAATGACCTCACACAGGTGTGACCGGATAAGCAATCAGAGGCTATATAGCCTATCGTTATCTGCAATTCACTCCTACAGAATCTTCTCGCGTAAAGCAAGGATTCTGAGTGACAGAGAAGCTCTGGCAGTCATCTGGGATTCATAGAACTGTAGTTACATTCGTAACTTTCGTTCTATTTCATCCCTCCTGACCGCCAGAGGGCGGTGCTGAAAGCACTGAATGACTAATACCAATGATGTCATGAAGAATCCGGAGCACGTACCTCACTGAGGGGGCCCAGAAGGCCCTTGCAGAAGAACCCGGCCCAGGGGATGAGGGGTGGCCACGTTAACCTTGTTAAATCTGGTGAACGTGCTTGGGGATGCCCATGATGCAGCAGCAAATATTGCTTCCAGTAGAGCCCCCCTCAGGACAGCCCAGGAAGCGGACACACTCCTGGTAGAATGAGCCTTTACGCCGACTGGCAGGGGACCATGCCTTGCCACATAGGCTTGGCAGATGACATCCACAATCCAGTGGGAGAGGCGCTGTTTGGAAAGAGGACAGCCCAACCTAGGGCCTCCATAACACACGAACATCTGGTCCGACTGTCGTATAGTGGCAGTAGCTGCCACGTACGCCTCCAACGCTCTCACCGGGCACAGTAGTCCAGACCCCTCGCCAGGATGAGCCAGCACATCCTGGCCTAGCGCACCAGATGCTCCCATAAGGGAGTACCATAGGGGACACTGGGTTGACTCCTCTGTTGCAAACAGGTCCACCTCCGCCTGACCAAAACGGTCCCAAATCATCCGCGTTACATCACTGTGGAGGGACCACTCCCCCGGGGCAGACCCCAGGAGGGAGAGAAAATCTGCGACCTGATTATGTTGTTCTGGTAAGTATGTTGCCCGCAGAGTGAACAGACGAGTGGAGGCCCATTCCAGGAGCATCTTGGACTCTGAGAAGTTGTGCTGACCTGGTACCCCCTTGGTGGTTGATGTGGTAAACAGCAGAGGTGTTGTCTGACCGAACGAGGACATGCCTCCCCTCCAGGTGGGGTAGGAATTGCCTTAGTGCCAAATGCATTGCACGTAGCTCCAGCACATTCATATGCTGGGAGCGGTCTCTCATATCCCAATGGCCGTGTGGCCGCTCTGTGCTACCACACAGCACCCCATCCTGTAGAGCTGGCATCTGTCGTGACCACATCCCTGCAATACTCTACCACTCCTATGGGGGCACCCTTGATGTCTGTGCAGTCTGGTATCCAGGCGAAAACTGTTGAGCCACCTTTGCAAGGGACGAAGAGACAGCAGGCCTAAGGGTACCACCCGAGTGACAGAGGTCAGTTTGCCTAATAGCCATAAGAATGCGACGTAAGGGAACTGCCTGCCCAGCCTGAACCGACCGGTGAATTGGAGTATGTCACCCACCCTTTGGACAGATGGGCACGCTGTCATGGAAGATGAGTCCAGGACCACTCGAAGAAAAGTGATCGTTTGTGAAGGAATCACGCAACCCTTTTCCAGATTGATGTTGAGGCCCAACCGGGAAACGTGAGCGAGCAGAAGATCCGTGACGAGAAGGGCGCATGCCTGAGACGGGGCGCAAAGAAGCCAATCGTCTAGGTATGGCAGGACCTTTATCCCGCAGGCCTGCAGGGGAGAGAGAGCTGCCTTCACACACCGAGTGAACACCCTTGGGGAAAGGGAGAGTCTGAATGGGAGCACATGGAACTGCCAGTGGCGACCCCAATAGGCAAACCTGAGAAAGTGGCGATGTTCTGCCGCAATGGGCACATGAAAATAAGCATCCCTCAAATCTATATAGTTAGGTGCAGCTGTTTGTCCTAAGTAAACACGTCTCAGGAGAAATTTGATATCCAGCCTTTTACAAGGCTGTTTAGGGAAGTCAGATAAGGATGACAAATATTTTTCACTTCAGGCACACAGTGTAATTTCTGCAGGCTTGAGTCCTGTAAGGGCGACTCTGATCCAAATATGATCCAATTTGTGAACTTTTCCACTGATCCAAGCTATGACTCCTCAGATGTTGACCAGTACATCGTCCAGAGTCCCAAGCCATGCGGGTGATCTGCAATCCTCAGATCGTGTTCACCTTCCGGATTAGCTCGTAAAACAGCTGATTTATCGAGGTCACGACGCAGATCAGACTCGGGTGCTCCAACATGGCATTAAGTCTTGCTGAGTCTCCCTCATTTGCCGATAGGCCAATGCTCCACAAAACGCCAAAAAGCAAAGCGCTGCCATCATAAATCCAATTTAATCCAGATTCTTCACGTCCTCCACAGAGCACAGAGAACGAGACGCGTCACCATTCCATCGGCTCCAGGAATCCATGACGTATCCTCCCGGTCAGTCTGCGGGAGATGGGCTGGCTCTCC
Source organism: Garcialebias charrua (assembly GCA_038048925.1). Classification (NCBI taxonomy): domain Eukaryota; kingdom Metazoa; phylum Chordata; class Actinopteri; order Cyprinodontiformes; family Rivulidae; genus Garcialebias; species Garcialebias charrua. Next base: position 65,874 of record JBBPBX010001115.1, on the reverse strand, counting down.
CGTGCCTTGCATTTTGTTGAAATCTTGTTAATAGAATTGATTGCCCATACAACCCAATCCATCTTAATCTGCATTCGAGGTGCTTTCCTGAGGAGCTGCAGACAAGACAAGAAGCCGC
>JBBPBX010001115.1:55362-65737 GCA_038048925.1 Garcialebias charrua | reverse complement strand
AAGGAGCGAAGAGAAAAAGCAGCTGCCTCCTCCAGTGCGGAAGAGCTAGCCAGGAAGTAACTGAGCTACTGATGGGAAAAGTATCAGACGGTCGGCCTGGTGGCATCACCATCTCCCTCCATGGCCCTTAGGGACCGTGGAGGGCCGCACAACTGGTTGGCGGGCCGACTCACAAAAGCCCCGGCTGGGTCTAGGCTGACCCTCTCGAGGGTAAAGACCACTTGGGGGGTCGCGACCCCAAGGCTGTGGCTGACTACTCAGGTCAGCTGGCGAGCACCTTAGATGCCGAGGGGGAGGAGGGGTCATCGCCCTGCTAAGACTCGAAAGTTGCTGCATCGTCTGACTAGTGCTGGACGATAATTCAATAACGATAAATATCGCGATATACTTTTATTCAATAACGATGATATGAAGTTTAAGCATATTTTCGATATTTCGATAGGATTTTACTACTTTTCACTGACGTTTTTCTCTTTCTGTTCGGGTTGAAGCGGCTGCTTCAACAACGCGCCCGGACAGAAAAAGCTGTGACACAAAACGTGCGTGGTGACGTCGTTGTTACGCAGCGCTCACTCCAGCAGCAGACGTTAGCGGTAGCAGGCTAAAAGCTAAGCTAGTCTCCAAAGCGCGTTGTTTTCGCTTCAAAACGAGTGCTCATGACCGTCAGAATGTGACTGAACAAAGTTTCACAAGCGAAGAGAAAGCAGACGACATCACTGATGAGAGGAAAGACTAATTCGTCGGTGTGGACGTAGTTCGGTTTTGTTAAACTGCAGGCTTCTTCTGCAGCGAGTCCTACTCGGTTTCTTTATTTTTCAAAACGTGACGGAGAGTCGTTCTAACTAGCTGTGGAAACATCTACTTGTTTAATCTGAAGAGTTTCCACTCGATAGAATATGATGAGAGTCAGAAGATGAAGAATAAAGTTTGAGCCAACGTTTCCCTGAAACTACGACGTAAACAAACAGCCCCAGCGCGACATGTTTTTTTTATTGAAAATAAAACAGATTCATCAGAATAAAAAGAAAGAAAAACACTGAATGAAAAGGTGCAGAAAGACGAAAATAGTGTTATAATATCTGCCCCTTGTTTAAAAAATACAAAATAACTACAAACAACAACCTTCACTTCACCTGCACCACACCTTCCCAACAACTTTGATTTAATCATCTTTTAAAACATATAAATAGTTTTATAAATGTTTATGATGATATCAAGTCAACACAATCCTGTTTCCTGATTTACAACTCAGCTCCTTCACACTAGTTCTAAATAAAGATTTTACAAACATTTACATTCCCTTCAGGGTTTAATAACTTTTTAAACAAATAGTAATTGAATATTTGGGGGTAATATTTTTTTTAGTTTTATACATGACTTGTAAAATACTATGTTCAACCAAATCATAACATTTTAATTTTTCATTCATTCAACCTTTAGTTATACAGGCTAGCCTCGTTGAGTCACGGGGACTCATTTACAAGAGGGACCTGTCTCACTCACACCAAACAACCATCCACTCTCACACTCACACCTAGGGTCAATTTAGAGTCACCAATCAGTCTAACATGCATGTTTTTTGGTCTGTGGGAGGAAACCGGAGTACCCGGAGGAAACCCACGCATGCACGGGGAGAACATGCAAACTCCACCCAGAAAGGCCCCTGGACCGGGATTTGAACCGGCAACCTTCTCGCTGAGAGGCAGCAGCTCTACCAGTTGTGCCACCGTGCTGCCCAATAATTTCAATTGATGAAATAATATATTTGTTGGGTGACCATAGCACTTCCTACTAATAATTCTTACAGCTCTTTTTAGTAAAATAAAAATAGGATTTGTAAAAGTTTTGCATGCTTTTCCCCAAACTTCAATACAACAGATTAAATATGGAACAATCATTACATTATACAATATATTCAAAACTTTGTCATTCAAAAACTATTTTACTTTATACAATAATGTAATTGATTTTGTTATTTTTATTCTTAAGTAATTTCCATGAGATTTCCATGTCAGCTTCTCATCAATAACGACACCCAAAAGTTTTATTTAATTAACTATGAATTTCAATGCTGTAAATTTTAAAGTTCTTGTTTAAAGTTAAAACTATTAATATTGACACAGTTGAGAATTTTATGCCAAGAAAGTTCATGCTCAATAATCCAGGTACCAAATCCAATAATTCTCAGTTGGGTCATCTGGAAACTGGATGGAGGGTGAAACGTTTCTATAAAAAAACTGTCCATGACCCGACAGAATTATTGGGTTGAGAATTTTATGTTTATTTGATGGTGATTTCCATCTTTTTGGAGGCTAAATACAAATACAAGGTGAACATCAATTTATTTGTATAGTTTATAGTTTTTTTTAGGCTTTTATATTGTTTATATCGATATCGAATTATATCGATATCGACCGAAATTAAGAACTATATCGTGATAAAAATTTTGGCCATATCGTCCAGCCCTACGTCTGACATGCCTGGGCGGTCCGTTCCAACGCTGCCAAGGCTGCCGAACCAAATAATTTCCCCGGCACCACCAGGACATCACGGAGGGTCTTGCAAGATGGCCCGGACATAGCTGATTGCACCAACCAGACCTGTCGGCGAGCCTGGACCAAGAAGGACATCAGGCATCCAAGGTCTCGTGTCATAAGTGCAAAGGCCTGAAGTGCTGCATCGCTTAAGCTCACCGCCACTGCAGTACCATTGGTGCTCTGAAGGGACGCAGAAAGGGCAAGCAGGTGTGCCATGGAATTGCCGAGGCAGCCAGCACGCGCTCCGGCTTGATAAGCTCTGCAAAGGAACTCATCCATGACACGACAGAGGTCACGGACACTGGACCTCCCTGCGCAGTTTCCTCTGGTGAGACGATGAGTGAGGCGATAGCAGGTTCGAACGCCGGCATGCAATCCAGGCCCACCGCAGCTGGCTCATGCATGGTCGCCAGTGTTCGACCATCTGCCAAGAGGTGTGCAAATAGCTTTGGGTCCCGCCAACAACCATGTAATTCCTTCAGGTACTCCTCCGATGGAGGAACGGAAAAGGAAGGAGGGGCCTGTCTGCGCCTGAAGAAGGCACTTCCAGGGGTGGATTCCTCTGGTTGCGGGATGTCCAGCTGCAGCTGTCTCAGGGCCATCCGCATGACATCCTATATCGAGTAGTCACCTGGCTCGCCTCTTCCTAAGCAGGGCCGCAGAAGTTGTGGCCTTGGCCCAGCGCTTCGAGCGTTTAAGTAGGGCCTCCTGACCAGAAGGCGGGAGTTCATTGCCAAGCTCGGGACGAAACTGGGCCAGCCGAGTCACCCTCATGGCACGAGGCATGAAGCTGCAATTCATACAGGGGTTTTCTGACAGGGCCTCCAATGGGTGGTCATGCCCAAGGCAGGCAAGGCACAGGTCGTGACCGTCACCTTCCTGGAGCACGGCCCCGCAACCCGTGCAGCAGTGGGAGCCATCCATGCTCCTACTTAGAAAGAATTACAAATCAGCAAGGGGTTGGGATTGCAGCTAAGTCCAGGAACAAAACCTAGTCCAGCTGTATGAAGTTGGAAAAGAAGATTGGAAGAGGGGACGCCAACGCTCGCCTTTACCAATAAAAAAAAACAACAAAAAAAAAGTCAGAACTAGAATCCTAGTTCGATCCAATGCTCTGAGGCACAGCGTTAGTGTTTTGATAACGGTGGGAATGATTTGGGAGAGGGGCGCGAGACGCATACCTTCACCAGTTAAATCAAGGTCAGAGCTAGTAAGCCTAGCTCAGCCGATTATGATGCCGGTGGGAATGATTTGGGAGAGGGGTGCGAAACACTCACCTTCACCAGTAAAATCAAGGTCAAAGCTAGTAAGCCTAGCTCAGCCGATTATGATGCCAGTGAGAAGACTGGAAGCGGGGAAGGCACGACTACACGCCTCATCAATCAAAAACAATGTCAGATTAGAAGCCCAGTTCAGCCTAAGCAGTATGATGTTGGCAAGAATGATTGGGATAGGAAGGCACAAACATACGCCGTCACCAATCAAAAGAAAGGTCAGAATCAGTAAGCCTAGTTCACCCAGACTGACACGATGCTGGAGAGGCACAAGCCTCAGTGACATAAAACAAGGCCAAACCGAGAGAGGCTAGCACTGCTAGCGCAAACAAAACTGCTTAGGAGAGGGTACACAAGAGAGAACAAGACAAGGAGAGCTGGTGCAAAGAGAACAACCTTCACATGAATGTGAAGAAGACGAAGGAGATGATTGTGGACTTCAGAAGGAACAAACACACCCACACCCCACTGTATATAGGTGGATCTGCGGTGGAGGTGGTCTCCAGCTACAAATACCTGGGTGTACACTTGAATGATAACCTCAGCTGGAGCAATAACACCACCAGCCTGATCAAGAAAGGTCATCAGAGACTCTACTTCCTCAGACGGCTGAGACGAGCCGGTCTGAGAAGCCCAGTCCTCACCTCGTTCTACAGGTGTGCAGTGGAGAGCGTCCTGTGCTCCAGTATCAATGTGTGGCATGGAGGCTGCACAGTTGCAGAGAGAAAAGCTCTGCAGAGAGTGGTGAAGGCTGCACAGAAGTCTGTGGGAGTCAGTCTCCCCACCATCACAGACATTTACACCTCCAGATGCAGAAAAAGAGCCACCTGCATCATGAAAGACCTCACTCACCCAGCACACTCACTCTTTGCACCACTCCCCTCGGGACGGAGGTTGAGGAGCATCAAATGTAGAACCACTAGACTGAGAAACAGCTTCTACCCTGAGGCTGTCAGACTCATGAATAAATAAATAATAAGAATAAACACTGCAAAATGTCACATCATACTGATACTGTACTGATCTGTTTCTTGTTGCTGCGTTCATCTGTGACCATCTGCTCATGTTCGTGCTGCTGTTTATAATGATGTTTTTCTACTACATTAGGGCTTAGTGTATTACTAGCTGATGTGATGTCTCTCTTAGTTAATCCTAGATGTTATTATTGTATTTCTCTTGCATTTGTTGTTGGATGTAACTGGGACCCTGTGTACATAATCTCGTTTTCAACACATGTACTACATGCGGTGCAAATGACAATAAATTCTCTCTGACTCTGACTCTCTGACTCTGACAACGTTAAGCGTCACTCACCAAGGAAAAAAACAAGGCCAAACTGAGAGGCTAGCACCAGCAGCTTAACCCAACCGTTCAAGGTTGGCAAAGAAACTGTTTGGGAGAGGGCACACAAAGCCAACCTTCACCAAGGAAAAAACAAGGCCAAACTAAAAGAGGCCAGACACTGCTGGCTGCGTAAACCAAACAAATCAGACTACGGTACTTACGGTAGACGTTGAATCCTACCTAAAATCATCTCAGGAAGCGGACGGAGCCGAAACCAATAGCAGAAAAGCTACAGTTGAAACTCACACACTTGGAAGCTTCAAGGTACAGTAAGACTACTTTCGTATAAATCCACACAGTAGTCTCCTCGCGGGGCGGAGCCGCCACACTAACGCCAGCAAAATAAGCAGAGACTACTCACCAGAGTTGAACACAGTAGTCAAGGCTACGGTCGCCCCCAATGAATTACCTTCACAAAGGTTAAACCGTCATGGCCCACTAAGGGGAGCAGGCTGCTCCAGCTAACAAGCTATCAGGCCTCCAGCGACGGTAGAGAAAAGATCCAAAGGTCTAAAGCCTTGGATTGAACCGCGCGCTAGAAGAAAGAAGGGGTGAATTACGGATAACAATAGGCTATATAGCTTCTGATTGCTTATCTGGTTCACACCTGTGTGACGTCGTTGATATAATTACTCGAACAGCGCATGCGCGAAGGGAACATTCAGTGCTTTCAGCACCGCCCTCTGGCAGTCAGGAGGGAGGAAACAGAACTCCTGCAAGAACAGGAGCAAACAGTAATGATGTGTTTTCTACACCAGTCGTAGTTTTAAACCTCTGTTCATGTTGACAGGCATCAGTTTCACCTCAGAAAACTGCTTGAAGGAAGAAAAAGAGAGGAAAAAATAAAAGATCATCTGAAAGTGACCCAGAACAAGCACAGACAAGCATGGAGGCATCTCCAAACATACTTTGTTGCATATTTGGTCTCGTTTCAAAGAGCAACTCAAAACTTGTTTGCCTCTGTGATAAACATCCTAATTTCCCAGAGGCTGACGGCTTTGACAGCGCCTTTGTTCAAACCTTCTGCAACCAAGCGTGAGCAAAGAGAGCCAACAGGCTGCTTTTTGTTGTAAATCTTGCTGTCGTTTTCCTTTCACTTCATAAAAACTTTTTATTATTATTGTTTAGTTGGTTTATTTGGGTGCATTCCTCCAAAGTCTGTTCTTATTAAAAATAAAAATCTGAGATGGTCTCAGAGTCCTAACCTGTGCTGTCAGTGCGATGTGAGACTTTCCCCTTCCCCCCTTTTCCTTTGCCACTGTTGATTGCTGCCAGCTTGGTGGGGATCTGCTGCTGCACCCCCACCAGTTTGTGCTGCTGGTTGGTGGTGCTGAAGAGATGGAGCGGCACTACGGTCTTCAGGGGCAGAGTGGAGGAGCCTGCCTCCCGCCGTGGTGTCACCTCAGGGCGCTCGGGATAGTCGGCCGGTGTGACGGACAGGCTGGTACGCACTAAGGGCTTATGGGATAGCGGCAAGTCGGACGCACTAGTGGAGCTGGAGAGGCCAGGAGGTGAGAGGAGTTCTCCGTTTAAACTGCCAGACAGAGGAGCCACCTTGAGGAGAAGAAAGACGCATGTTATTTGCCGACATGTGTTTGCAGCAGAAACGTCTTCAAATTTTCCATTTCAGTTCAAAGAACATCTTCCCCGCTCTGTTCTATAATTATTTGTTTAAGTGGTCAGAGCAGATTTGGACGAGTCGTGGAACATCATGTTTGCATTTTTCTTTAATCATAACCAGCTTGTACAGTCGGCATAATTTTATTTTTCAAGTTTAAAACAAGAAACTTCTTCGGACAATAAATCAGCCGAGTGCTGCCGTGACATTACAGACACACAATTTGTTTAGGAGCAGAGTATTTATGGGTCTAAGAGGAAAAGGGAAACTTTTTTCCTGCTGAGGCTGCATCTGAGCAGGCCTTTGATGTTTTGTTTTCAACTTAAGCTTAAGGACATTGTATGTGCACACACAAAACGAGAAATGTAAAACCGCTAAAGGTTCATGTGCACATAAAGGTGTGTCCAACAAAACAAGACAGGTCAGTCAGAAAAGCAGAGAAACATGAATACAGCTCTCATGACATCAGGAGATAAAAGACAAGGCTGTATTGTTTGTAAAATCTCTAGAATGAATCAAAAACCATCAAGAAGTCAAGTCAGCCAGATTCATCTACACAGAATCCTTGTTTGCTTTAGTAACCCCACATGTTGGATTACAAGAACTATAAAAGGCCCATTGTAAAATCAACAGTGCAATCAGGGATCCTATTCACTTCAACACAGTGATTGCAGGATATTCTACTTTCTTTAAAGGAAGACACGAACAAAAACATTTCAACTTCTACACTAAAACGTGCGCTTGGCTTTATTATCGCAGCAACAATAACTCCCCATAAAATAAAAATCTCCAATGTGTGAATGCAGTTGGCTGATTTCAGCTCAGCCATTATTAAAATCACCAACGTGAAACCAGCAGATGAACCAAGCTGAGCTCTGGGCTTGAAGATAATAAACCATCTCACAAACACACTCCTCTGGGCTTTGGACATTTTTTATATACAGTACAATAGTCCCTCGCTACTTTGAGATTCAACTTTCGTGGACTCGCTCTTTCGTGGGGTTTCTTAGTAAGATTGAACACGAGTAAAAAAATTAAATTAAATTAAAAAAACGTTCAGGACACGATTGTCAACTGTAATATTACTCACATGATTGGGACAATATTGGATACAGTACTGTAAAGAAAAAAGTTTAAAAAAAATAAAATACTTGAGAACAGGCGCTGCCATTTTGTAGTTTTCTCTCAATAAGCCTACTGTATTGCCACTGAGAAGTAGGGGTGCGAATCTCTCAGTAACCGTGTTTCCATCTATTTTCATTTCGAATTTTGAGCTAATTTTTGAAATCTCGCAAAAATGTAAATACAAACTAATGCGGATCAGAACGGGTTTCCATCAACTTGCTTGAAGCGCATCCACCAGGCCACGCACAGCGTCATTACGTCAGACGTCAGCGTCATTACGTCAGGCGTCAGCGTTACGCGTGTCTACAGTAAACAGGAAGTAGCGGTTGAAAACAGAACCAGACCACACATCTCAGCAAAATGGAGAGAATATTTCATGTACCGGTATGTGTTGCTATCGGGCAAGTTGCATTTATTCTGTCATGACAACTAGTTTCAGCGATGTTACATGTTGTCCGGAGCGGAAACAGCTGATCAGTCACATGACGTGAATGTTCGCTACGGCAGAACTGAGTCGGAAAAACTGTTTCCATCTCTCGTTTTGCACATCAGCTCTCTTTCGAAACCCCCAAAAACCACCTCAAGCGAGCATATCAACTTTTGAACGAATTAGAGGAAGTTAACTCGAATTTTACCGTTTCCATTCAGCTTTTCTGATGCGATGCTTCAAAAATGCGCATCTAGAAACCTTGATGGAAACACGGCTAGTGTCTGGAGAAGCGATTCGATTCGATTTTTGACGCACCGATTCGGGCAGCAACGTAAAACCCAAGTTTAATTCTCGTGACAACCTCAGCCATTTCCTTGTTCATTTCAGCGGAGGGAGAGAAGGAGGAGGGAGCGAGCGATCACTTGACTTTTGGGAAAAAAAACAAAAGAAAACTCCAGATAAGGGATTAAGAAGGGGAAATTAATAAATTTGTGTCACATATAAAACAGTCCTGCATCGCTTTGAATGAGAACATGCCGCTGCTCGCTGACAGAGCCCTTTTATAGGGCTCTGCGCGCTGGGACAGGTGGGGGCGTGGGTTAGGGTCCAAAACTCCGCCCCTTCTGTTCTCTGATTGGTCCGAACAAAAATCTACCGGAGAAATGGTTGTTTATGGGAGAAGTCCCAGACTGTGCAGTGAAGGGAAATGAGAATGGAGCGGAGCTGTGCAGGAAGGCGAGGGCCAGGCTAATGCTTGTAGCAAACATTAATAATGTCAAATAATACAGTATAAATAAAGCAGCCTGAATTGTGAGCAGATGGGTATATGAATAGAATGACGCAGCTTTAATCGGGTCCCGGAGGTCACTGGTGCCTATATCCAGCAGTCACTGTGCGAGAGGCAGGAGACACCCTGGACATGTCTCCAGTCCATCACAAATACCGTAATTCAAAGTATGGAAACATACACAGATGACAAATGTGACATTATTATTATTATTATTATAAATACAAACATAAACAAAGATTTCAGCCTACTGTATTGCATAAACATTTAACTCAAAATAAAATAGACTGCAAAATCATATTGCATTCATCCATGTTTCAAATGTGTATGGATGGATTTTGTTTAAAAGATTTGTTTGGTAAATCTTTTCAACAACAGCCATCTATCCATCATCTTTACCCGCTTTATCCTTATCGGGTCCTGGAGGTCACTGGTTCGGGTCAGATTTCTTCTTCTTTCTGCCACCTTTCATTTTATGTATTCTTTCATATACTATGAGATATGGTTTTATTTTCTTTATCTTTTGGGTTTTAATGTAAAAAAAAAAAAAAGTTTTTCTTTTTTTTCAAAATTGATTTTGGGGCTTTTAGAATCAATTCTGAATCGCCAGGACTAAGAAAATCAATTCTTAAAATAAAAAAATAAAAACAATTTTTTTTTCCTGTACCCCTACTGAGAAGGACTACATTTCCAAGAAGTCAACAGTGCACTACCCAGAATTCCCAACAGTGCTTCCAGCTGAAATGGAAGGAAAGTTTTGATCTGATCAGAAAATGTTTGGAGCTTATTACAGACTTCGGCACCCAGTGGATGCAGAGAGCTGCACGGAACCCACTGGGAACCGGAGCAGAACTGGACCATCAGACTCATCGGTGAACCAGAGAGCTGCTAGCTGGCCCACGAGGACTTCCGAGTAGGGGACGTGCCATTGTAGGTCCGGCTTCTCTCTGGAGCCCACCACACCACCCCGAGCCAGAGAGCTGACCAGAAATGGCAGGGGAGGTCCTCCGAAGCTGAACCAAGTCAAAGCGGAACAGAGCTGCTGCTGTTCTGCTGAGCGGGTGAGTAAAATTTAGTAGCTACATATAAATATGTTGTTAAAATTAGTAGGTTTAAGACTTTAATTCAATTCAATTTCAACTGACTTGAACATTTTGACAAATGTTCAACTGCAAACAATTTAAATTGAGTTTAGAACATTGCTTGAGTGTGGGGTTTCTAAAGCCTTAAAATATGTATAAATACTAAAATAAGTAAAAC
>JBBPBX010001115.1:21039-37382 GCA_038048925.1 Garcialebias charrua | reverse complement strand
ACTCTCTTCGCGTAATGAGTAATAAAAAAGAGCCATCAAGCACCACTGATCGATATATTTTCAGATTAGCAACTTATTTATTTTAAGAATACCTTTCACTTCATCAAAATCTAATCAAAACTTCAGCGTTCTAAATGTAGGTGGTTGTGATTATTTCTTATACGACGAAAGTCTGTTTTTGCACAACTGCACGGTTGGCCCAGAGGTAATGAACCGGACTCGTCATCCGAAGGACACAGGTTCGCGTCACGGTCGCGGATTTCCTTTTTTTTTTTTTTTAAGCCTTTTGTTTTGCAGACCGCCGGCGAAGACACCATCTGCGTGCGGGAGTTGTTGCGAGCTACTGACTTTTGACGTCCGGGGGTCCGGTCAAAAGTTGCCTCATGCGGATAAATTAACTGGAGACATTCTGTGAACTTTGTGTGTGGACTGAAGCACGCTCCAACAAGCGCCGCATGCAACGAGCGGAGCACACCGCCCGCTCGGAGAGGAAAAGCTATCATTAGCCTCGGAGCTAATGCTAAAAAAAGGAGCTGCAAATGGCGGCGCGCGCAGAGGGCTTTTGGTAAGTTATCTTAAGCTACTAGCACTAACAGTAAGTCAAATGAGTAATAAAAAAGAGCTAATTTTAAAATAACAACATATTAGAGATACTGGCTGTTGCAGAGGGCGTAGTTAATGTAAATAGGTCTTTGTAGGGCGTGGCTTTCAGACCTCATTATTCATAAACCGGTCGTTTAGAACGGAAGTGAAATTTGGCAGAATTAGAAAGGGGATATTTTTTAATCTAAGCATTATTTTGTGTATAAAATTGACTGAAAATGGTCTGGATAGCCCACAGATAAACCACAAAAAATTATATATCCTATATTTGGTCCCCTTTAACAGTTCCTAAATCAATTCACAAAATGGTCAAATCTGATGGATTTAAATTGTTTCGGTTTGACATTTTCCAAACAGCCTCGAGTGCGCTACGAAAATAAATTATAAAAAATCGAATTTTATCTCAAATGTTTCATCCAGGCCAACAGTCAGTAAATTAGAGCCATATAATTACACACTGGTAGCAGAAAAAATATCCACCGAGTGGTTTCTGAGCTATTTATCTGATAGCCTGGACCTCGCCAGGCTAAACTAACAAAACTCCGCCTTCTGTTCTCTGATTGGTCCGGTCAAAAATCTACCGGAGAAATCGTTGTCTATGGGAGAAGTCCCAGACCCTAGTACGAAGCGAAGTGAAGGACAAGGGTCTGGTTTTAACCAGGCTAGGTTGAGCCTAACCAGGGGTTGCTAGGTGAGGGGCTGGACTCAGGTTTGAGGTGGGTTGTGGCTGCGGTTTGTGTGGACTTGAAAACGAAGTGTTTCTATCAAAGATAAATAAATATACTTAGAGTAAATAAACCACTGGGTGCATTTTTTTGGCCCTAGGACTGGTTTTTTTATGAAGTACATACCCAAAGTTGAGTAAAAAAAACATTAAAAAGTGAATTTTGCATCTGTGGTCCCCTTTAAGACTGGGCTTAAGACTTCCCTTTTTGATAAATCTTATACAGTAGTTAGGGTTGGTTTGTTATGCTGCCATTTGATACTACAGTAGTGCCTCGCTACTTCGCGGTTCATTTTTCATGGATTCTCTCTATCGTTGTTGTTCAAAATAAGATTGGACATGACACTCAATTGGCTGACTGATGGATGAGCCGCACGATCAGCATGGCATTTTAATTTAAAATAAATTAAATTATTTAGCACCTGTGTGCAGAACACAGCTGCAGAAAAAGCTTCCACAGTAAGTGTGTGAATGAGAGGGAGGCCGGTGGAACAGTGAGGCTACACGGAGCAGAGGTCACAAAGGTGCAAGACTTCAAATACTTAGGGCCCCCATCTGTCTGTATTAAAGTAAAGATGTGTGAAGAAATGTGTGAGACTCACATCCCAGAGACAATGTGAGCATGCTGGGTAGGAATTATGTGTGCAGTGTTTCTGACTGTTTACTATGTTTGAGTGTGAAAATGGATTTTTCCATGTTATTTTCCTGTTCTGGTTTGGCATCAGTTTTAAAGTCTCTGTTATTGGCTGTAAACAGACACCACAAGTCAGAGACTGTTTGCGGTAGGTATGAGGGGGAAAAGCACTGCAAGGGTGATGACGTCACCGGGTGTTCCTGCATAGCATAGAATCACTCCATGTACTGTAAATAGCCATTCTCCTGTATGCTTTTAGTGTGGAGAACTGTTTTTTAAAATTAAATAAAAATAAAAAAATCAGTGGACTGTAATTCACTGGATACAGATAGTCCTCGAGTTACGACGGAGTTCCGTTCCTACGCTCTGTCGTATCTCGAATTTCGACGTAACTCGAAGCATACGTCCAAACTGCACCTTATACGTACAGTACTGTAGTTTACCAAGCACTTAGCCTATCCTAACACAGTACCCTACATAATTATCAAAACACAAATACATTTTAGAGCCATAATGAAGGGAAAAAATAGTTAATTTCCTTCTCTGGAATGCTGGTGAAGCCATTTCCTCCGTTCCTCCCTCCCTCCTCCGGATTCTGCATTCGTTTACGTTGTAAAACCGCCGTCCATAAAACAGCTGCTTTTCCACAGCTGCTGCCTGTCCAGGCTGGTCCAACAAGTTTTGTTTTGTTTTTTGAATGTCCAGAGGACCAGACTTAGCTTTTTTAGAGAGTACTGTACAGTGCAAGCTGTAGCCTCCGCAGCTACCGCAGCTAAATCGGAAACTGCGTAAATCGGCTTCAAAATAAAAAAAATCAAAATATACATATATATATTTTTAATGGAGATGCGTGTCGTAACCCCGAAACGGCGTAACTCGAGGCCGTCATAAGTCGAGGACTACCTGTATACATTTAGCGGAGGCCAATTTCACTAAAGGTTTTCAAAGTTAGCAAAAACGCTAATCTGCTAAAAGGAAAAATAGTTCCACTTTTGATGAAACGGTGCACACCACCGGCGATGGACATCTTGGACTTCGACTAGGAAATCCAATTTTTGATAACAAGCTTTTACAGTATATGCCTAAATTCAGTCACATATGAAAAAGGAAATTGGCTTGTTGCCAACTTTTCAAGTTGTCAAACTCACAAGGTTAACATATATACACACATGAGGGCAGCCATCTCAGATTTTGAGATAGCAACCCAATTTTCAAGAGTATTATTTTTTACACCTAGATGTTGCCACAAACCAAAATGGAAGTCAGCAGCCAACTTATTTTTCAAGTTATGCTTGCAACAAGCAAAGATGGATGGATAGATGGATGAATGGACAGACCAACAGATGGAAGGACAGACAAATTTACATTTCTGATTCTCCCTCTTCGCTTCGCAACAGGGGGCAACTACAAACACTTGAAACTGACACTCTCACAGAGAGAACACTTTAAAAGAACTTAATGGAGACATACCTGTGCATGCAAATAAACAGCTTTTTACGTTAATATTGATGCCAAGAAATAAAGTTGCAGAATTGAGCTACTCTCCTTGGATAACGGTAAGGGGAACTGAGATTTTTATTATTTATAATTTGTTTAAAAGAAGGAAAAAAAAAAGAGAAAACACTTTAGATGGTAGACTTTAATAAAGTATTTAGAGTGCTGGACTCACTCTTAATGAAGATGGTTGGGTTACTATCATAGCCACCAAATGTGTCTGCTCGTCTGGGCAGAACCCCAGAACCACCACCTTCCTCCATCCGAGATGGTTGAGTCTCCTCCCCCACTCCAGACTGCAGCAAGTTCTGCAGGTTCTCAACTAAGATTAAAAAAAGAAGTAAAATAAAGTAGAATGTATTCATGAACCTTGCACAGAAGTACATTATTGTGCAGCATCATCTTACCCTCCGTGATAGCTCCTTTGAGCAGGGTCTCCCCCTGCTGGAGGTCTGAGGTGTCTCCTCGAAGCAGCAGTCTGGAACGTGAAGCTACGTCCTCCAGACCGGACGCAGACTCTGCCATCTCTGCAAACAGCTGCAGCTTCTCTGTAAGAGCCTGCACAATCACTGCATCCTTCTGGCTCAGCCGCTCTACAGCAGAAAACATTTCACAAAACAAGAGTCATAATTTAAAAGCTCCATTTACCATTTACCATAATTTAAAAAGGTAAAACAAATCTGTAGGCTCTACACAGATAAATTAGTTTTAGGTCTTTTTTGAAGTAGAACAAAACATTTGCATGCCAAAACTACTTTAATTCTCTGGCAACTTATTTTTACACATGAATGTTTCTGTTCAGCGCCCTGAGATGACTTCTGTTGTGATCTGGCTGGCACTACCATATATACAGTGGATTGAATTAGGAAAAAAAAGGCAGTCAACTTTTGAGTATTTCAAGACAACGGCATCCCCTGGTGGATGATCATGTTTTTATTTTTTTCTTAATACCCGGTACCTAACATCTGTCAATCAATCCATTAGAGGTCCACCGACATGATTTTTTTACTATTCATAAAATTGCTCAAAATATATATATTTTATCATTTAAATATGTTCCTTTATGCAAACAAAATGATAAATCACTTTAATTTTGCTTTAAAAGTGATTTTGAACTTCAAGCCGTGTTTAATCATGGGAAATCTGATTACACCCGAACGCACCATCTGTGATGTCACACCGGGCAGAGCTCTGGGCTTGTCACAGTGCGTAGGTATGAGCAGCTCGACATGAAGGTAAGTCTGATACAGCATCAGACCTAAATTAGATCCTGTTGTTTCTTGTTCCATCACCCAAACTATTTTCTGCTTCCCAAAATGAAGACAAATAGCTCAAATCTTCACATAGATTGATAAATTCGTCGGGTTTTAAATGGTCCGCTATTAAAGAGACCAGAGCCCTCTGCCCAGTGTTACGTCACAGATGGTGCGTTCGTGTGTAACTGGATTTCCCATGATTAAACACAGCTTGAAGTTCAAAATCACTTTTAAAGCAAAATTAAAGTGATTTAGCATTTTGTTTGCAAAAATGAACATATTTAAATGATAAGATATATATTTTGAGCAATTTTATGAAAATTAAAAAATCATGTCAGTGGGGCTATTAGGCTCATCAGCAACTGATCAATCGACGTTTGCAATCTGTCCCGAAGTGAAATGCCCTTACCTGCCGGAGCTGCACCCCTTTTTCCTCAGACAACATTGTCGTGATTTTACATTACGAACACTTTGAAGTCAAAGGGATTTCATGAAAAATCATCAGGAAAAAATGGTAAAACGTTGTCAATGGGGAACATGTAATGCAGATTATAGAATACAGTTTACTCCATTTAAATCACCTAAACTGAATCTGGAAAAATGGAAAAGATAGATAAAGCGCTGCGGCTGACCTCATGAGCAGCTGAATACAACAGTGATAACGGGAAGTACCACATGCTCATCTGTACGACGGTAACTGCATGCAACTCTTCCATTTTTGTCATTATTACGATTAAATTAAAGGTTAATACTTAAAGCTGGTTCTAGTCATGCTTTGTTTTGTATGTAGATATGTGTTGCAACTTTGGGTTTCACAAGTTTAGTCTTGATCAGTTAAAACTACGATTTTGCACAAAGCATTTAATAGGTTGTGCGATGTAAAATTTACACGCTTAGTAGCCTTCATACTGAATGGAGGCATGGTATGCACATGATGGTTGGGTTACTGTCACATGGTTGTCACATAAGTCTGTGAATTCTTGCCCTGTGTTGCTCTGCGGCATGGAAACATCTACTGCAGTAACTATTGTACCGTAAGTTATTACGGTAGTATGTTTGAATTTATTTTTGCCACCTTCATGGCTTAATGTTTGCTAATAAGGTAAAAATGCCTCAAACAAATTCATTCATTCATTCAACCTTTATTTATACAGGCTAGCCTCGTTGAGTCACGGGGACTCATTTACAAGAGTGACCTGTCTCACTCACACCAAACAACCATCCACTCTCACACTCACACCTAGGGTCAATTTAGAGTCACCAATCAGCCTAACAAGCATGTTTTTTGGTCTGTGGGAGGAAACCGGAGTACCCGGAGGAAACCCACGCATGCACGGGGAGAACATGCAAACTCCACCCAGAAAGGCCCCGGACCGGGATTTGAACCGGCAACCTTCTCGCTGAGAGGCAGCAGCTCTACCAGTTGTGCCACCGTGCTGCCCAATGGGGTAACGCAGGTAACGCTGTGAGCTTCACTACCTTCGCCATTAGTTATCTTGTTTGTTTGTCTGAGGTTAGCTCACCCTGGGCTACATTTCCGCACGGGCAGAGCAATCTTACCATTCGTGTCATGTCAATTTCTTCATTTGATGTTACCTTGAAATTCTTTGAGCCTGAAAGCCTGAGCCTCCTCTTCTTCGCTGAACAGCCTCTCTTCAGAGTGAGGACAGCTAACAGAGCGAGTGAAGAGGTGAAAACACAAAGAAGCCCACGTCATACAATGCATGTGTCCTTTTGTTTGTGCATTGACATGCTGCTTTACAATTTGTCCACATTTCCCACATCAAACCCATTCAGTGATTCCGGATGTGGTTGGGAAATGACAGAACTGTGCTGATAAATATTGCGTGTAATGAATTACTTCTCAACAGCTTGTCGAATGTGCGTCATCCAAGTGTTTCGCTCCTCTTTACAGGTGGTGTGGATCTCGTACATCTCTGGCTCATTGGAAGAGGCGCAAATAAGAAACATGGCTTTCTCCTCGTGGGCCACTTCTCTGACTATCAGCTTTTGGAGAGAGATCACTGGTGGCTTATTATCCTGAGTAAAATAAAAACAAGAAGGGCAAATAAAAGCATTAAAGAGACAAAAGTCTGAATTTTTTTTATTATATGTAATACAGTACTGAGAAGGGGGAAAACAACAATGTAGTTTTATACTGAAAAATAAAAATTTGCAAAATCACTCACAACTGCAGCAAACGCATATCTCTGATCCTTCTCTTGCATTAGAAGCAACACATCTGACAGCAGAACAGCAAGAATATCTGAAAGAATAATCAGAAACAAAACCCTCAGAAAGACATCTACATTACAAATAAATAAACGGATGAATTACACTTTTTAAGCAGAAATTTTGTTTTGAATTGACGATGGTGCTGTAACGGTGTACCTTTGAGTCTGCCAGAAGCAGCCTTCCAGCTGACTGTGCCCTCATGAAGCAGTTGTCTCCTGCCCTGCGTCAGGTCCTCCCTGCGAAACACTCGGCCATCTTTGAATTTTCCCGAAGCCTTTGGCTCTATCTTGTTGTGTATGTCTCGAAGTCTGGAGTTCTTCTCGTACAGATTAACCAGCGCATCCACCTGTACTATGGTGTCTTTAATCAGACTCAGTGCCCGAGTCAGGTTCTCATGCTCCTCAGTCCCCGCTAGAAACAAGAAAACGTTCTGAATAACAATCGTTTTCTAGTTTTAGGACATTTTTGGACAGTAATAGTGATGTATTTAGCAGAAAGACCTTCAGTGTTGTGCAGAATGCGCTCCACCAGGACTGGGTACTTTGTAATCCGCTGTGTCACCAACAGAATACACTCCGTTACTCCTAACCGTCGCACAATGGACAGGTTGTTGATTTTCTAAGAAATAAATAAAATAAAAGATTTTCCATTAATAGAAAACGTAATTAATGAAAACAATTATAAAACGGCTTGTCTTACTTTTATGAGGTTCTGAAACCGTCTGTTGTTCTGCAGCTGATCTTTGTAGAAGCTGACAGCTTCAGCGTGGTGACTGCAGAAATCTCCATAACTTTCCTTCATCTTCTCTCCTATTTCACCCGAGAACTAAAGAGAGAGAGAAAAAAATCTCTTTCACCAGAAAGTAGTTTGTGCACTGCAACATGCTGATCCTGCCGCTGTTTCCATATGTTTACCGTATTTTCTGGTGTATAGGTCGCACCTGTGTATAGGTCGCATTGTCCAATTATCACTAATAGATTGGAAAAATCCCTATAGGTCGCACCTACGTTTAGCTCTGCTGCAAATGTCTGCCACAGGAGCACACAGCAAGGCTTTTAAGAAGATTAACACTTAAAAACAATTATTTGTTTGATAAAAATTATAGCAAATATGTGTCTGAGCTGAACTTTTCCTTAATAAATGAACGTAATTGTGAAATGAGCTGGATTTAAAAATTTGTTTCACCGAAAGTGATAAGCCATATATAGGTCGCACCGGTGTATAGGTCGCAGGCCTTGAAAAAAAAACATAAAAAGGTGCGACCTATACACCGGAAAATACGGTAGATAAATGACATTAACATCCATGGGACTGCCAGGATGCAAGAGACTCCATCTCTCAGTGGTCCTAATGTTATGGCTGACTGGTATGCGCTCCTCCCCACCTGTGTGATTAGGATGTCTGCCACTCTGTTGATAGTGTAGTTCTTGGTGCTGGGGGAGACGAGGTTTTCTCGCCGCCTCTCTTTGAGGCGAGAGAGGAACTGTGTGTGAAGGTCCAGGAGGTTTTCCAGTCGGGGGAACAGACAGTCCAGTCGGCTCGAGTCCATCTGGAGGTTCTCCTTCAACTCTCGGGCGTACACATGCAGCATTATCTTCAGTGTTCGCACGTGGTGCATCTCCGTCTGCATCAGTTCTGCAGAACATACGTTTTTTTTTTTTTTTTTACAAAACAGACCTTAACTGTAGAAGTTTCTAGAATGATTCTCCCAATATTTAATCATTTTTTCTTGTGCATTCATTTGGCCAAAGTTATTACTTTACATTTATTTAGGGATTATACCTCAATGTTGATTTTTATTAAATAAACGTGTCCCACATCAGGGAAGTTACTACAAGACACAGGACTTACAGTAACTTCTGGAAAGACACGCACACATTTTTTATGCATTTCTAGCTGGATCATCTCTAATGAAATAAATTCCACTTACCATATATCACATCCTGCCTCTTCACCACTTCCTTTGAGTGCTTCTTTAGATACTGTGGGTCAACCTCCAAACTCCATGAGTCTGCCTCCAAGTCCTGAGCATCTGACTCGAGATCAACTCTCACTGCTCCATAGTTGGCATCTAAAGAGGAGCAGAAGTGCTGACAATCTCACTGATGGACATTTTCAATTCTAACCAGTCCAGGATTATGACAGTACTGAGAGAGTAGAGTGCAATAATTAGTGAACTAAAGACAGACAATAATTACAAACTACCGTATTTTCTGGCCTATAAGTCGCACCTTTTTGACTACATTTCCAAGCCCTGCGACTTATACGTGGATTTTTCGTTTTTTTCTTTCACTTTGGTCAAAAAATGGTCACCTAATTTAACGTTTTTTTAACCGTCAAAGTGCATTTATCAAGAAAAGTTAAACTGAGACACACTTTTACTGTAATGTCAGTTAACAAGAATATATTTTTTTATGTGTTTATCTTTAAAGATCAAAGAGATGCAGGTCTGTTTGCTGCACTGCAGGTCTGTTGTTGCTGCGCGTGCTCGTTTTGTGCCGTGAGGTGAGACTTATAGGCCGGTGCGACTTATACGTGGATTTTTCCACTTCATTGGACATAATTGGACTGGTGCGACTTATAGGGCGGTGCGACTTATAGGGCGGAAAATATGGTACTTGTTCTCTAAGGTACATCTTGTTAACCAGTGAATTTTAGTTTGTGGCAGCAATAGTAAAAGAGCCTGCATCTCTCTCCCACACACTTCAGCTTAATGAGAAGGACGGAAATCATGGCTCAGCAAAACGCCCTACGCACTTTCTCCTCTCTGGTGTTATGAAAACTCCCTTGAAGCAAACAAGCGACGGTTTAACGTCTCAAAAGTCTGAGAAAGGCTCATAAAAGCAGCATTGTCACCATAACGACATGCAAGAGAGGAACTGAACGTTACCTTCTACAATGATGGACTCGGCGATGGAAGGAGCGAGGGAAACTGAGTCATCAGTGAAGCGTTTGAATCGGCCAGCGTCTGTTTCATCCATCTCCCCTGAGAGGGATCTGAGGGGGTCCAGGGTGGCATACATGCCAAAAGTTAGACAAATTTGAACCCTCAAGGATGAGCACATGCATTTATCCAGAGCAGAAAGACTGAATTAGAGAAGCCAAATATCTGCTTTGTGACTGATTACTGCACGGATTTGATCCTGTCCTCTGCCTCCTCAGTCTCAATACTTTTTGTTTAACCTACAAAGTCAAATAAAAATGTCTAGATCCACTTTAAAAAGACGCTGCATTAGAAAACAGCTGAAAAGTCAAGAAATTAAAACTATTCAGCACCTCTGCAAACATTTACAACTTCAACACATTTTAAAAACACCTTTCTTTTGTAATTTTTTTTAAATAAACAATTCCACACATTAAGATATTATTTTAAACAAAGTTAGAAAAGGCACTGCAACGTTCATTTCTGAGGTACTCACACTGAGCTGTTGTTGTGACGAAGACCGTGACCAGCGCTGCAGGCAGGGACTAACGTGGAGCTGGTGCTCTGGGCGGCAGACGTGCTGGGGCCACACAAACCAAGGGTCATGCCTGGGACACTTGGTCTGCGGCCATCCAGGGCCTGAGATGTAGCTGTGCCTGCCTGATCCTTCTCTCTGTCCCGGTCTTTCAGCGCTGGGAAAGAAAGACGAGACACAGGTGAACGGAGGAGACGAGAGCGGACGGAGGAGGAATGTGAGGACAAACGAGGAGGGGACACAGAGAAAGGAGAAGATGACCAGTGAAGCGGAGAAGCTGACGACTTGTCTGTGTCCTTTCCAAGTCGACTCCAGTATTTTTTCACCCAAGAACGAGGCAGGGATTGGAAAAATCGAGAGGTGATCATATCGCGGTGCATCAAGACTCGTACACCGACATGTCCAGAAAGACGGCACGATGAAGAGGAGAAAGACCGGGAGGGCGACTTAGCAGCCCTGGGACAACCTCTGGAGGCCCCCGTGGGTTTACCAGTGTTTTTAGCCACTGCTACATCCATAGTGTCAAACACTAACAAGGTATTTTAATCCAAACTTCAAGAACAGGTTCAGTAATCTCGGTGGAAATTACAGAGCAGGTAATAGCAGGAAGAAAAAAAAAAGACAAAGAGAATGACAAAGAACCAGTTTTTACAGACGGCCAACCCAGACTCTATTAGTCCCAGGCTTTGTAGTAACTTCTGGAAAGACGCGCTCGCCCTTTTATATTTCTAGCAAATTCTGGGTTCTTCACTGATCATCTCCTCTCCCTGCTCGCCGTCTTCCTGACCCCCTGCACACGCCACTGATTGGCTGGAGAGGGACGTGTGGAGAAATCAGGTGTGGTTGACAGGACTCCAGCTGTTCAGAGGGGAATAACGACTGCTACAGGAGATTAACTAAAGCTGCTGCTGCTGTGGACACTCAGGTCTCCTGTGGGCTCAATCGCACGCAGCAGCACCTGCTGCATGTTCCCACAAGAGCAATGCCTTAGATTTCCTGACCACAAAACAAAGTTAAAGCGCATACAATAATTGTCATACTGTGATCGACCCAATTCTAACTTTTCTGTGAAGCCAAAGTCTGCTTTACCTTGTTAAAACTCCAACTTTGCTTTGGCTTTAGAAATGTTGCAAGTTGTAGAAACCACCCTTTGTTCTTTTGGTATATTTGAATTGATTGAAAGGGGATGACTAACATGATTTTACATGGATGCAGCCTGTTAATGTGCTTGATTTAGCCAAACAAGCTAATTTTCATTTGTAGTCACCAGCAGGCAAATGCTATAAAACTTGAAAACCGGGGAAAAAACTAACTAACCAGAACCCACAAGCAATATAGGCGCAAAAACAAAATAAATTTCAAAAATCTAAAAGATTGTACAGACCGTAATAGTCTATTGGCTTCTAAGGATCTAAAATAATCTTTTTAAAGGGGACCACACATTAAAAATTCACTTTTTAATGTTTTTTTACTCAACTTTGGGTATTTACTTAATAAAAAAACAGTCCTTGTGCCAAAAAAATGCACCCAGTGGTTTATTTACTCTAAGTAGATTTATTTTACTGTGATAATATAGGTTTCGTTTTTGAAATAAACTGGAACTCAATCTCGCTTGTGACGTCACAAGCGAGAGAGGACAACCCACCCCAACCTGAGTCCAGCCCCTCACCTAGCAACCCCTGGTTAGGCTCAACCCACTTCTGTATTAAACACATGACTGTTGTTTTTCATGATTTCATCTCATCTTTTGTTTATATGTTATTAATTTCATGTGTACAGCACTTTGTTGCAGCTGTGTTTTTTTAAATGGCTTTATAAATAAAGTATAATTGTTATTTTTATGTTTTAGTTCAATTTTTAGTGTATTTGCGATTGCTCCCAACGCGCAGCCGGCATAAATTAAACGAGCGGACCCCAGGCGTAGGGACCCGCGGCAACGGGACCCTCTTCTGGTGCGATGGAGCGGAGCTTCAACTGTACAGCCTCGCTGCTGCCTCGAAGCAGCCTCACAGCAGCGAGGACCTTCTCCTTACGGATTAATTTACGGGAGACACTTGGTGAACTTTGTGTGTCTTGACGGGAACAGCGATAACTCCCAAAATCGCCGCGTGCAACGAGCGGAGCTGGCGAACACCGGAAGAGGAACAAGCTAACATTAGCATCGGATTCGGGTGGTCTCATGCTAAAAGGAGCAGCAAATTGCGGCGCGCTCAGACGGGTTTCGGTAAGTTATCTTAAGCTAGCACTAACAGTAAGTCAAATGAGTAATAAAAAAAGAGCTAATTTTAAAACAACAACACATTACAGATACTGGCTGTTACAGAGGGCGTAAACAGATCGTTGAAGGGCGTGGACTTCAGAACTCAGTATCAGAAACCGGTCGTTCAAAACGAAAGTTAAAAATGGCAGAATTAAAAAGGGTATAATTAATTATCTAAGAATTATTTTGTGTATTAAAATGAATTAATATTGTCAAGATAGCACACAGACATAACATAAAAAATTTAAATACTTACATGTGATCCCCTTTAAAGCATAAAAATCCTTGTTTTTACTTTTTTCCCCTTTTGTGTGCATATAATGTCTTTATATAATGTTTATACTGTACATCACAAAATAAATTCAAACAAAAAAACAAGTGCTTCATCTGACTCGTTATCAGCAGCTAATCATCACCTTTTCTTACAGACTGCTGGAGACCAATCTCCCCACTCAACACTCCGTATGTACACAAACATACAAACAAAAACAAAATCAGACTCACCTGCACACAAACAAGTTTTTTCATTAAACATTAGGTCATTGGGATTTATAAGCTACACAAATATTATTCTGCTCACCAATGTTAGGAGCTCCTGAAGTGCCGGCCTTCGGATGACAATCTTTCTGTGTGAAGAAAATTAAAGATTAGGTTTAATTGAGGCCACGTGTTTTTCAGGGTGAGCGGAGACTCTCAACGTGATAGTTATTGTACTTTCTGCAGGTGACAAGATTGTGCAAATGGCCAAGGACTGTGCCCAACAAGCAAATCTCAGGCAGATTGAAAAGAATAACGCCAGAAATCTAATATTTAGTCGTTTTATAGAAGCGCTGGGAACTCCTCCCCAACAAAGATTTACACTTTTCTGTTTTTAGGATGCACAAGATACCCTGATGCATGCTCAATAATCCAGGTAGAAAAATCTAAAAAAGCTAAGTCTGGTCCTCTGGACATTCAAAAAACAAAACAAAGCAAAAAAACTGTAGAAACGTTTCATCTTTCATCGTCTTTCGTCGTTTCGTTAGGATACACAAGCTTTACGTGGAGGATGTGATACAACTTTGAGGTTTCCAAAAAGAGACCGCAACTATTCTTTAAATCGATAAAATATTTCACAACGAAGATGCTAAAATCTACAAAGACTTAAAGTGACAAATCTTTTAATGTCTTATCTTTGTCTCTGAAGGTCTTCCACAAAATATACTTTCTTTCATTGCAAAATGAAAAAATAAATTATGTCACACCAAGACAAATACATTTTAACAGGTCTCATTTTCTACCTTAACATTTTAAAGAGTCTGACTACAGTATAAGCAAACATATACTGTTAGGAACTGTAGTACTAATACTGTGACTTTACTTTAGCCTTGGTCCACTTTTATCTACGCTTGAGTGTGATGTTTACCTTGTTCCTGCTGCTGGTGCACTCACCCAGCAGAGACTTGCAGCTCTTGTGAACATTCACAGCACAATCTGAAAAACAGGACGGGAACTTGGAGTCAGTGTCCCACCAGGAATGTTGGACCACATGTAAGACAGTAAATAAAAAGCGACTGAGGAAACGGTCCCGGCCTTCAGCACACTATAAACCACTTTTTCAGAAAGTACCGTAACACTCCTGAATGTTTAACGTAAAAGGCACAGAAAAAATAAACAAATTAGGTTTTCTTACTTTTAACCAGAATGTCAAGTTTTTGATCTTATCGCTTGGTGAAAGAATCACTTTTTTAATGCAGCTGTGCTTGTGCAGCTCAAAAACGGCCATTTTTTGTTTGCATGATACACCATTACCAAAGCAGGTGAGAAACGCCTCTTTTTCTTAGAAATAAGTTTCTCTTGAAGACTTCTACTCTCCCTGTATGGAAAACAAACCAAGTACTGCCTGGTTTAGTTGTCGATTGTATCTATGCTGATTAGCAGAGATACAAATCAGAGTTGTTGTGGAAAGAAACACTGAGAACAGCTACCGGTACAGTACCGGTAGTCATTTCCACTTTCAAATCAGTTTCTGAAAAGACAAAACTCTGTTGAAACTAATCAGTTGAATTAATATGTCCTAGACACCTGAGGTAAAAAATAAATAAATAAAAATAAGGTGAACAAGAGAAGCTCTTCCAGAAGGACGAGGCTTGCCAAACAAATGAAGTTATCAACATGCAAAGCACGACTCCAGGCCAGCCAGTTCAAATCCAGCACATGTAGACCAGAGAACCACCTTTCATAATTTAGTAACAAGTTAAAAACAAACCTTAGCCAGCATAGGTCATTTATAAAAGCAGAGAAAAGTCAAAACTGTTGTCTTTAAAAGAGTGTTAATAAACTTTAAGTAAAGCACTCACTTTGGTTTTATGATATACGCTCCAGAGTGTCAAAGGGTGGCAGGTTAAAGGTTGCAGCTGAAATTTCCCTAAGTGATCTATTTTTTTTTTCTTCTCAAGTAATAAGTGACTGTAACCCCAAAGTATTTACATTTCGTCAAAACAGTTTTATAACAGAAAGAAAAAGTTAACATTATGTTAAATTCCAATATGGCTGCAAAATATTAAGAAAACATGTTGAATCTTTTAATGGCTGCATTAGTTGGGATAAACCAACATGTTCAGTCATTACAGTGTTGGCTGCACAATTAGCTGAGGCTTTCATTTGCCCTGTGTGCTGGGACAATGGAGAAAAGGACAAACAAGTACCGTAATTTCCGGACTATAAGCCACTACTTTTTTCACACGCTTTGAGCACCACGGCTTGTACAATGCTGCGGCTAATTTATAGATTTTTTTTGATGGGCTAACAAGCTTCATGCACCAAAACATTTAGCTTCATCACATCCAGGTGCTCACACAGCTGCCCAATACACGTCTCTCTTGGGGGGGTAGTGATCAATGACTTCCTGGTAGACTACTGTATTTTTTTTAATCAACCGTGTTACATGCATTGTTCAGAAGAAAAAAAAACATTTACTGTATTTGTGCGTATTACCGGTAAGTATTTAATTAAAAGAAGAAAAAAAAATTCTGTGTAAATATCTCATGTTGTGATGTGAACACTCGCTGTATATAGACAAGTGCGGCCTATTTATGTAAAATTTTACTTTTACTTTTAAGCTCAGTGACCGTGGCTTGTATCCAGGTGTGCTCAATAGTCCAGAAATTACAGTATATTCTTGATTGAAACAAACGCACTGAAACAATAAGCATCTCTGTATGTTTTGAGTAGAAAAGACCACAAACCAACTAATTTACGAGTCTACGAAAGTGATGTTAGTTTGTTCATTTTTATGCCAATCACTGATTAATTTTCCTCGCTTTACAGTCTCTAACTACTCAATAAACATACAAGGATCTCGAGAATATGTAGGTAAAAAGCTAATTTTTGGTACAGAAAAACTAGGGTTCGGGTTACTTAGTCCTGCAGAAGACAAGTAAATAACTACAACTAAAGAGTAACAAAAAGTCAGCTGAGTTACAAAAAATAAAAACTGCAATGGACTTCACCTGCAGTGATATGTTACTGTTAGAAACAAGTCAAGCTAAACTGAGCTGATTTAAAAAGAGCAAATGCTGACAAAAAAAAATCACACAAACATCTTCTCAGATTCTGACTGCAAATTAGATTAGCCTTTCTAAGATTATTCCCAATGAAAAGAGAACAAGACCAAGTAAAATGCTTATTTATAATCTTA
>JBBPBX010001115.1:0-20967 GCA_038048925.1 Garcialebias charrua | reverse complement strand
GGTAGTGAACAGAAGCAGAAAAACCCAGAGACCTTTAACATAATTTTCCACCTGGTCTCCAACTACCGGTAATTAGTGTAAATAAATAATTTCTCACAGCCTTGAGATTTCATATGTGGGCAAAACATGCCATCAATAATTAATGAAGTCTGCCAGAAAAACATATTCCATCTTCTTATCTCAAAAAAATGTATCACGCTGACTGGGCAAGGCTTGGAAAATTAATGGCAAGTAAAGGAAAAGAAGATGTAAAAATGGTGATATTGACATCATATAAAGACAAATCATTCCCATAACACAAGCTTCAGTTTTAAATTACGAGTACAGTACATCTTGTTTAGGTTGGGGTAATCATACTCCGAGTGATTAAAGACTATTACTAGATGTCAACAATGAACCAGAGATAAACAGGAACACCATGTTTTCTGTTAAAGCTTGATGCAGCTTCAGAACAGCTTGATGTCTGAAATTATCAGTATTTAATAGCTATGCCAATTCCTAAAAAGAAAGAAAATCGAAACCAGGACATAAAAGTATGCATGCACAGCCAAATGAATGAGGGTGGGTGGATGTTGTGAGTGATTGGCAACCAGCTCAGCTGCTCTGCAACAATGTGATCAGGTCCATCACTCAATCATGTGGCACTCATCAAAATCATCATACCAAACATCTGTGATGTACAGTGCACATGTCAGTGAATCACTGAGCTACAAAATGCAAGCGAGATGCAGGTTATGCAGCTTAAATTATTGGTTAAGTATATATATATATATATATATATATATATATATATATATATATACACACACACACACACACACACACACAGGTGGTCCCCGACATACGTCGGCCTCGACTTACGACGTTCCGGACTTACGTACGAACTTACAAACAGCACAGTTGTACAGTAAATACAGCACTGGTATGTGTTTTTAGATGAAAATGTGTTAGCTAACCGTTTGTAAACAAAGTTCTGTGCATGTTTATGAACCAGTATGTACACTTGTTCAGTCTCATGTTGAAAAACGGGTGTGCGGCGCAGCGTTAGCATACATTTTCCGACTTAAGACCAAAAATCCGGACTTACGAACAACACGTGTTATGCGTTCCGACTTACGAATTTTCGAGTTTCGAACGGTGCGTAGAAACAGAACTCGTTCGTAAGTCAGGGACCACCTGTATATATCCATGAATAAAATACATTGAGGAAAATAAGTACAAACCGGATTCCAAAAAAGTTGGGACACTAAAACTGTGAATAAAAACTGAATGCAATGATGTGGAGATGGCAAATGTCAATGTTTTATTCGTAATAGAACATGAATGACAGATCAAAAGTTTAATCTGAGTAAATGTAACATTTTAAAGGAAAAATATGTTGATTCAAAATTTCACAGTGTCAAAAAATCCCAAAAA
The DNA here is from genome assembly GCA_038048925.1 of Garcialebias charrua. NCBI lineage: Eukaryota > Metazoa > Chordata > Actinopteri > Cyprinodontiformes > Rivulidae > Garcialebias > Garcialebias charrua. The sequence goes on along the minus strand of JBBPBX010001115.1, from coordinate 19,551 downwards.
AGTTGGGACAAGTAGCAATAAGTGGCTGGGAAAAGGAAATTGAGCATATAACTAACAGCTGGAAGACCAATTAAAGGGGACCACACATGCAAAATTCACTTTTTAATGTTTTTTTACTAAACTTTGGGTATTTACTTCATAAAAAAACAGTCCTTGTGCCAAAAAAATGCACCCAGTGGTTTATTTACTCTAAGTAGATTTATTTATTTTTGATAAATACACCAGGATTCACACTTCCTGCATTTATTGACGTCACAAGCCGCCAGCCAATCAGATCAAACCTGAGTCCAGCCCCTCACCTAGCAACCCCTGGTTAGGCTCAACCCACTTCTGTATTAAACACATGACTGTTGTTTTTCATGATTTCATCTCATCTTTTGTTTATATGTTCTTAATTTCATGTGTACAGCACTTTGTTGCAGCTGTGTTTTTTTAAATGGCTTTATAAATAAAGTATAATTGTTATTTTTATGTTTTAGTTCAATTTTTAGTGTATTTGCGATCGCTGCCAACGCGCAGCCGGCAAAAATTAAACGAGCGGACCACAGGCGGAAGGACCGGGTTCGACGGGACCCTCTTCCGGCGCGATGGAGCGGAGCTTCAACTGTACAGCCTTGCAGCAGCCTCGCAGCAGGCTCGCAGCAAGAGGACCTTCTCCTTACAGATTAATTTACGGGAGACACTTGGTGAACTTTGTGTTGTCTTCACTGGAACAGCGATAACTCCCAAAATCTCATCGCGTGCAACGAGCGGAGCTGGCGAAAACCGGAAGAGGAACAAGCTAACATTAGCTTCGGATTCGGGTGGTCTAATGCTAAAAGGAGCAGCAAACTGCGGCGCGCTCAGACGGGTTTCGGTAAGTTATCTTAAGCTAACACTAACAGTAAGTCAAATGAGTAATAAAAAAAGAGCTAATTTTAAAACAACAACACATTACAGATACTGGCTGTTACAGAGGGCGTGAACAGATCGTTGAAGGGCGTGGACTTCAAGAAACCGGTCGTTCAAAACGAAAGTTAAAAATGGCAGAATTAAAAAGGGTATAATTGATTATCTAATAATTATTTTGTGCATTAAATTGAAGGAATAGGGTCTGGATATCCCACAGAAATACCATAAAAATTTAAAAAATACATCTGAGGTCCCCTTTAACACTAATTAGGTCAATTGACAACATGATTGGTATAAAAAGAGCTTCTCAGAGTGTCAGTGTCTCTCAGAAGCCAAGATGGTAAGAGGATCACCAATTCCACCATTGTTGCACAGAAAGATAGTGCAGCAATACCAGAATGGTGTTACCCAGCGTAAAATAGCAAAGACTTTTAAGTTATCATCATCAACCGTGCATAACATCATCAAAAGATTCAGAGAATCTGGAACAATCGCTGTGCGTAAGGGTCAAGGCCGTAAAACTCTACTGGATGCTCGTGATCTCCGGGCCCTTAAACATCACTGCACCTCAAACAGGAATGCCACTGTCAAGGAAATAACAGAATGGGCTCAGGAATACTTCCAGAAAGCATTGTCAGTGAACACAATCCACCGTGCCATCCACCGTTGCCAGCTGAAACTCTACAGTGCAAAGAGGAAGCCATTTCTAAGCAAGCTCCACAAGCTCAGACATTTGCACTGGGCCAGGGGTCATTTAAAATAGAGTGTGGCAAAATGGAAGACTGTTCTGTGGTCAGATGAGTCACGATTTGAAGTTCTTTATGGAACACTGGGACGCCATGTCATCCGGACCAGAGAGGACAAGGATAGCCCAAGTTGTTATCAACGCTCCGTTCAGAAGCCTGCATCACTGATGGTATGGGGTTGCATGAGCGCTTGTGGCATGGGCAGCTTGCATGTGGCACCATTAATGTTCAGGTTCAAGAACAACATATGCTCCCATCTAGACATCATCTCTTTCAGGGAAGACCCTGCATTTTTCAACAAGATAATGCCAGACCACATTCTGCAGCAATCACAACATCATGGCTATGTAGGAGAAGGATCCGGGTACTGAAATGTCCAGCCTGCAGTCCAGATCTTTCACCTATAGAGAACATTTGGCGCATCATAAAGAGGAAGGTGCGACAAAGAAGGCCCAAGATGATTGAACAGTTAGAGGCCTGTATTAGACATGAATGGGAGAGCATTCCTATTTCTAAACTTGAGAAACTGGTCTCCTCTGTCCCCAGACGTCTGTTGAGTGTTGTAAGAAGAAGGGGGGATGCCACACAGTGGTAAAAATGGACTTGTCCCAACTTTTTTGGGATTTGTTGACGCCATGAAATTTTGAAACAACATATTTTTCCCTTAAAATGATACATTCTCTCAGTTTAAACTTTTGATCTGTGATTTGTGTTCTATTCTGAATAAAATATTAGATGTTGGCACCTCCACATCATTGCATTCAGTTTTTATTCACAATTTGTTTAGTGTCCCAACTTTTTTGGAATCCGGTTTGAATTTGAACACCCTGCGACTTTGCAAGTTCTCCCACTTAGAAATCATGGAGGGGTCTGAAATTTTTATCTTAAGGCCGAGATACACTTGAGCGTCCTCAGGTACGCCACTCTACGCGCGCATTTTGTGCGCATGTGTTTTACTGCTATACTTCAGAAACTATCAGCTTTCAAACGCTCGCGTTCTCCTTGTTGTAATATGAGCAGCTGCGCACGGAGGGGACTCAACTGAGCTCGCTGATTGGTCACTTGCTGACACGCCTACTGAAATGATTGACAGCTTTCAGTCAGCTGCTCATGTAGCTCTGAAGACCGCGGCGGTGTTCTGATAAGGTGTTTCTACTATATATGTTATAAAAAGTTCTCTCAGAAATAAAAAATAACAGGGAGTGCTTTTCCTGCAGCACACAGCCCACCAGGGATATTTAAAACATCGCGCACCCAGGTAGGACCTGAATTCATTCATTTCATTCATCGAGTGAACGGAGGAAGAAGTGATTACTTGACTTTAGGCAAAAAAACAAAAGAAAAGGCCCGATCAGCGATAAAGAAGGGGAATTTATTTCATTTGTGTAACATACAAAACAGTCCGGCGCCGGGGAAGTTTATGGTCAGACACCGCGCATCGCGCACGCGGACGTAAAAAAAAAGCTTTGCGCGTATGTGCCCTGCGGGGCTACGCTTTTGCCTTGGCGTACGTACGTTGCGTATAGGCGTATCGTGAGGACGCTCAAGTGTATCTCGGCCTTTAAGTGCATGTCCACTATGAGAGACATAATCTAACAAAAAAAAAATCCATAAATCACAATGTATGATTTTTTTAAAATAATTTATTTGTGTGTTACTGCTGCAAATTATTATTTAAACACCTGCCAATCAGCAACAATTCTGGCCCTCAAAGACCTGTTAGTCCACCTCTAAAAAGTCCACTCCACTCCACTTATTATTCTAAATTATAAGCACCAATTTGAGGTTGTTAGCTGCATAAAGACACCTGTCCACCCCACACAATCAGTAAGACTGTCTCCAACTACAGTACTAACATGGCTAAGACCAAAGACCTGTCCAAAGACACCAGAGACAAAATTGTAGACCTCCACAAGGCTGGAAAGGGCTACGGGGCAATTGCCAAGCAGCTTGGTGAAAATAGATCAACTGTTGGAGCAATTATTAGTGCTTATTAGTGGATCTCTGCCTGATGCCCTCAACAAGTTTTATGCACGCTTTGAAGACCCAAACAGGCCACCCAGCACCAGACTCATCTCATCACCAGATGAAGAGCATCTCAGCGTGACCACAGCAGAAGTGAGAGGTAGTCTCAGAAGGATCAACCCTCACAAAGCAACCGGCCCAGACAACATCCCCGGGAAAGTTCTGAAGGAAGATCAGCTCTGCGAGGTGCTGACCGACATCTTTAACACCTCACTTGCCCTGGAAACAGTTCCCACCTGCCTGATGACCGCCACCATCGTCCCAGTCCCAAAAAGCTCCACAGTGACTGGTCGATAGTCGCAAAATGCTTTGAAAAACCGGTCATGACCCACATCAAGACAACCGTCAACATCAACGAGGACCCTCATCAGTATGCATACCGCGAGAACCGATCAACAGAGGACGCCATCTCCTCTGTGGTCCACACTGCTCTCACCCAACTGGAACAGAAGGACTCATACGTCCGTATGCTCTTTGTTGACTTCACATCTGCCTTTAACACCATGATCCCCCAAACCCTGATGGACAAACTATTTACACTTGGACTAAGCCCCTCCGTTTGTAACTGGGTCCTAGACTTCTTAACAAACAGACCTCAGTCCGTGAAGATCCACAACTTCTCCTCCTCCACCATAACCCTCAGCACTGGCTCTCCTCAAGGATGTGTGTTGAGCCCTCTTCTGTTCACTCTGCTCAGTGCTCACATATGATTGTGCAACCACCCATCCAAGCTGTCATATTGTAACGTTTGCAGATGATACAGCTGTGGTGGGATGGGATGCATCACAAACAATGATGAGTCCAGCTAAAGGCAGGAGGTGGAACACCTGGAGAGCTGGTGCAAAGAGAATAACCTTCACATAAATGTGAAGAAGACAAAGGAGATGATTGTGGACTTCAGAAAGAACAAACACACCCACACCCCACTGAACATAAGAGGATCTGCGGTGGAAGTGGTCTCCAGCTACAAATACTTGGGTGTACACATGAATGATAACCTCAGCTGGACCAACAACACCACCAGCCTGATCAAGAAAGGTCATCAGAGACTACTTCCTCAGACGGCTGAGACGAGCTGGTCTGAGTAGCCCAGTCCTCACCTCCTTCTACAGGTGTGCAGTGGAGAGCATCCTGTGCTCCAGCATCAACGTGTGGCATGGAGGCTGCACAGCTGCAGAAAGAAAAGCTTTACAGAGAGTGGTGAAGGCTGCACAGAAGTCTGTTGGAGTCAGTCTCCCCACCATCACAGACATTTACACCTCCAGATGCAGGAAAAGAGCCACCTGCATCATGAAAGACCCCACTCACCCAGCACACACACTCTTTGCCCCACTCCCCTCAGGACGAGGTTAAGGAGCATCAAATGTAGAACCACTAGACTGAGGAACAGCTTCTACCCTGAGGCTGTTAGACTCATGAATAAATAAATATATGTAATAAGAATAATCACTGCAAAATACTGTATCACAACATGCTGATGCTGATCTGTTTTCTTGTTGCCGTGTTCATCTGTGACCATCTGCTCATACAGACTCATGTTCGTGCTGCTGTTTGTAATGATGTTTTTCTATTACATTAGTGCTTAGTGTATTTCTAGTTGATGTTTTTCTTAGTTATATCCTAGATGTTATTACTGTTTTTCTCTTACATTTTGTTGTTGGATGTAACTGGGACCCTGTGTACATAATCTCGTTTCATCACATGTACCACATGCAGTGCAAATTACAATAAAGATTCTCTGAACGGCAGGAACGTCCAGTTTACATGCAAAGTCAATGGGGGACGCACCTCCAGCCACGTCTTGGCGTCGGGCGTCACGTCACGTGCGTGTTGAGCGTGCTGGAAAAGCGTTTTCCGTGCACGTGAACCCGCTTCAGCCTCCAAGCACGCGTTGATCATTGCTGAACGTTTTCGCCGTTCAAACGTTCAAACGCCGTTCAACTCTGGTTGTTCAGGGAGAGTCGGGGGGAGGAGAGTCGGGGGAGAGTCCCTATGTGACGCGGAAACGAGGGGGCGCGCGCACTATGTGACGTATTGGGACACAGAAAAAACCAGCGGAGTCATGTACTATGGAAGAGAAACTCATTGTAGCTGTGTGTTCGCGACAAGTCCTTCACGACCAGTCAAGTCTGCTCTCTACAGAGACTGGCGGAGTGCAGTGAGGAACTCGGTGTACCGGTAAGCTCCTCCCACACCCCCCGCCGCCACACCGCCGCAGCTTCTCGTTCTGGTCAGGACAGCACTGGGTCCAGTCCAGTGCGTCCACTTGCGTGCGTGACGAGCCTTTTTGCCGTTGAAAACGCGTTTGGTCAGGACGTGGCATTAGATCTCAACTCGAGGCATGTCAGTGATCCTAAGAAAGGTGAGGAATCAGCACAGAACTAAACGGGAGGAGCTGGTCAATGACCTGAAGACAGCTGGGACCATTGTTTCCTAGGTTACTGTGAGTAATATACTAAGAAGTCTTAGTTTAAAATCATGCATGGCATGGAAGGTTCCCCTGCTTAGATCAGCACATGTACAGGCCAGTCTTAAGTTTGCCCATAACCATTTGGATGATCCAGAGGAGTCATGGGAGAAAGTTCTGTGGTCAGATGAGACCAAAATATAACTTTTTGTTCTTAATTCCACTCGTCGTGTTTGGAGGACGAAGAATGATGAGTACCATCCCAAAAACACCATCCCTACTGTGAAGCATGGAGGTGGAAGCATGATGCATTGGGGGTGTTTTTATGCACATGGGACAGAACGACTGCACTGTATTAAGGAGAGGATGACCGGGGCCATGTATTGCAAGATTTTGGGGAACAACCTCCGTCCCTCAGTTAGAGCATTGAAGATGGGTCGTGGCTGGGTCTTCCAACATGACAATGACCTGAAGCACACAGCCAGGAGAACCAAGGAGTGGCTCCGTAAGAAGCAGATCAAGGTTCTGGAGTGGCCTAGCCAGTCTCCAGACCTAAACCCTATAGAAAATCTTTGGAGGGAGCTCATACTCTGTTTCTCAGCGACAGCCCAGAAACCTGGCTGATCTAGAGAAGATCTGTGTGGAGGAATGGGCCAAAATCCTGCTGCAATGTGAGCAAACCTGGTGAAAAACTACAGGAAACCGTTGACATCTGTAATTGCAAACAAAGGCTATACTGTACATAGTTCCCATGTGACGTCACATCTGTGGGTTGTCCTGTTTGACCCTCCCACAGGTAGGCTGACGAGTAGTTGGAGCGCATTGTAATGGATGTCCATTTTTCACGTTGTTTTTTTTTGTTAATTTCTAATTAATTGCAATGGTTACTTCGTGTTGTGTCAGTGGGTGTTCCAGTCGGGTAGACGTTTGGGCAACGCGCAGGTTTCACTTAATCAAAAAAAAAGTAAACGTGAAGGATTTATTTCATCGGAGAAACTCACAACTCATCTCTGCTTGGATCTGCTCAGAAGACATCGTGCTTTTGGCCGGTAAACAAAATATTCTACATAAATCATTTTGTGAAACTATGTCAAAACAATGTTAGAGTACAACTGTCTGTGTGTTAGAGCTGGTTTTTTTTATTATTTAGCGACACCGTCTTGCTGTGGTTAGCTTAGCATCTCGCTAACGGACAACGGCCTCCTCACGGTCCACCGGGACCGGCGGTGAGACCGTCCCAGTTGGAGAAGGAGGACGGGAGCCAAGTCGTGCGGGCGACGCGTCGGTCCCATGGGACGTGCCCCCGCGGCCGTGACGGATCCACGCCGTCCGACCTGAGCTGGAGGGACTCTCCGCTCCAGTGCTAACAACATGCTAACTTCCAACACGGTAACACTCAAGTGCTGGTTCTGGTCTGTGTTCAGCCTGGACTGTTTGTGCTGGCTGTGTGTTATTTTAGTTAAACCTTTTTTTAGCTGGTTAGATATGATTGAGACAGTTTACACATCTTTTTTGGATTTAAAGCTGTGAAGCTCTGCGCTGTGAAGCCGGTGTGCGCTCTTTGTAGTAATTAAATAATTAATGATATCGGAGTAACTACTTTGTGACAAGTTGTCTGATTCGTCTGCCATGATTTCTTTCTCAAACTCATTTAACTCGACCACTGCCAGTTTGCTCTTGTTCCTTGGTGAAGCTGTGGTAGCTCGTATTTTTGTCCGTATAATTTGCTCTGCTAGTTCGCCATTTTGCCTTCTCTGCCTTCAGATGTGGTGCGGAAGCCGGTATGGGGGCGTGTCTGGGAACTATGTATTGTACCCAGGGGCGTAGGCAAGGGGGGTTCGGACGAACCGCCCACTTTGCCTATGGAGTCCCATCTAGGTATTTTATGAGGGGTGGTTCGTTTAAAGGAGAAGTTGACCAGGATAAAGCAACATGCCTCAGTAGCTCAGTGGAAACGCGTTGGGTTGCCGTTCCAAACCTAATGGGTTCAATTCCCACATGGTACAACGTTTTATTTTATTTTATTCATTCCAGATTTTAAAAAAACACAAAACTATTTACAAAACAACAAGAAATAAAACAATACATGAAATGAAAGGAAGCAGAAGAAGAAAATAATCTTATTATATCTGCCCCTTCTAAAAAAAATTGTTTGAGAAAGGGCAGATATAATAAGATTATTTTCTTCTTCTGCTTCCTTTCATTTCATGTATTGTTATATTTCTTGTTGTTTTGTAAATAGTTTTCTTGTGTTTTTTTAATCTGGAATGAATAAAAAAATAAAAAAACGTTGTACCATGTGGGAATTGAACCCATAAGGTTTTGAACGGCAACCCAACGCGTTTCCACTGAGCTACTGAGGCGTGTTTATCTTACAAGGTCCACATTTATTTTAAACGAACCGCCCCTCATAAAATTCTGGCTACGCCCATGATTGTACCAAATATTAACATTGATTTCCACAGGCGTTCAAATACTTATTTGCAGCAGAAACACACAAATAAAGCATTTTTTTAAATCACACATTGTGTTTTCTGGATTTTTATTTTTTAGATTATGTCTCTCACAGGGGACACGCACCCAAGACGAAATGTTCAGAGCCCTCCATGATTTCTACGTGGGAGAACTTGCAAAGTCGCAAGGTGTTCAAATACTTATTTTCCTCACTGTATATATCACAATCTTTGTGCAAAAGTATCAGCAGCAAGTCTAGTTTCAGTGTTAATTACCAGAGGACGTTAGGAAACCAAGTTAAAAGCAATTACAGTATGTTAAAACTTTGCTGCTAAAAAATGTCCCATGAACAGGCAAACCAAAAGGAAAAGAGATTACAGTGTTGTTATGATACTTTCAAATGTTGCAGCCACAGAACTGAAGCCACTTGCTTCCTGTGTTTTCATACATGAATGAACTCATACTTGCAAGAGGTTCCTCTTTGACAAACTCTAAAATGGCAAGCCAGCCCATGACTGAATTTAGTGAAACAAGAACAAGTGGGAGTAAAGGAGGTGTTAACATCTCTGGCGTTTATATTTCTCACCCAAAAGATACTGTACATACAAAACAACAGAGAAACTTGGTACACATGCAAAGAAAGTCTAGATAGAAATAAAATATATACTTCGCAGCAATGAAAAAGTAGACAATAAGTAATAACAATGCTTTTCTTAGTCATAAATTATACTTCGCAGCAATGAAAAAGTAGACAATAAGTAATAATGCTTTTCTTAGTCATAAATTATACAAATCTACAAAACGGATTCCAAAAAAGTTGGGACACTAAACAAATTGTGAATAAAAACTGAATGCAATGATGTGGATATGGCAAATTTCAATATTTTATTCATAATAGAACATAGCTGACAGATCAAAAGTTTAATCTGAGTAAATGTAAAAGTTTGAAAGAAAAATATGTTGATTCAAAATTTCACAGTGTCAACAAATCCCAAAAAAGTTGGGACAAGTAGCAATAAGTCAAAGTCAAAGTCAACTTTATTGTCAGAACTGCAATATGTACAGGACATACACAGGACTGAAATTGCGTGGCTTAAATTAAATTAAGTGGCTGAAAAAAGAAAATTGAGCATATAACAAACAGCTGGAAGACCAATTAACACTAATTAGGTCAATTGACAACATGATTGGGTATAAAAAGAGCTTCTCAGAGTGTCAGTGTCTCTCAGAAGCCAAGATGGTAAGAGGATCACCAATTCCACCATTGTTGCGCAGAAAGATAGTGCAGCAATACCAGAATGGTGTTACCCAGCGTAAAATAGCAAAGACTTTTAAGTTATCATCATCAACCGTGCATAACATCATCAAAAGATTCAGAGAATCTGGAACAATCGCTGTGCGTAAGGGTCAAGGCCGTAAAACTCTACTGGATGCTCGTGATCTCCGGGCCCTTAAACGTCACTGCACCTCAAACAGGAATGCCACTGTCAAGGAAATAACAGAATGGGCTCAGGAATACTTCCAGAAAGCATTGTCAGTGAACACAATCCACCGTGCCATCTGCCGTTGCCAGCTGAAACTCTACAGTGCAAAGAGGAAGCCATTTCTAAGCAAGCTCCACAAGCTCAGACGTTTGCACTGGGCCAGGGGTCATTTAAAATGGAGTGTGGCAAAATGGAAGACTGTTCTGTGGTCAGATGAGTCACGATTTGAAGTTCTTTATGGAACACTGGGACGCCATGTCATCCGGACCAGAGAGGACAAGGATAGCCCAAGTTGTTATCAACGCTCCGTTCAGAAGCCTGCATCACTGATGGTATGGGGTTGCATGAGCGCTTGTGGCATGGGCAGCTTGCATGTCTGGAAAGGCACCATTAATGCAGAGAACTATGTTCAGGTTCTAGAACAACATATGCTCCCATCTAGACGTCATCTCTTTCAGGGAAGACCCTGCATTTTTCAACAAGATAATGCCAGACCACATTCTGCAGCAATCACAACATCATGGCTACGTAGGAGAAGGATCCGGGTACTGAAATGTCCAGCCTGCAGTCCAGATCTTTCACCTATCCACAGTATTCCTATGCCCCATGATGCTTTGCGCGAAATGTGCACACGACTTCCGGTTGACCGGAAACACCGTTTGTTTACATGCGAGTAATACAGTTGAAGACAGTCCAAACTTTGTTGTTTTCGTTCATTAAAAATGTGGGAACACCACTCGTTTTGTTAAAAGAGGAGGGACAAATAAAAAGAAATTACAGATGTTACCTGATCGCGCAGACATAATTTAAAACTACATAAATAGCGAACGCGTTTGCTCCGGCCTCTCGGCTAAGGTTTATTAGCAGCTAACTCGGCTAAAAGTCACGGTCGCGTCTGAGATCTATCGTTTTAAGACAGTAAATCTTCCAAAACTCTCATTAATAAACCCTCCCCGACTAAAAAGATGTTACCTGATCGCGCAGACATAATTTAAAAATACATAAATAGCGAACGCGTTTGCTCCGGCCTCTCGGCTAAGGTTTATTAGCAGCTATCTCGGCTAAAGATACCGGTCGCGTCTGAGATCTATCGTTTTAAGACAGTAAATCTTCCAAAACTCTCATTAATAAACCCTCCCCGAATAAAAAGATGTTACCTGATCGCGCAGACATAATTTAAAACTACATAAATAGCGAACGCGTTTGCTCCGGCCTCTCGGCTAAGGTTTATTAGCAGCTATCTCGGCTAAAGATACCGGTCGCGCCTGACATATATCATTTTAAGACAGTAAATCATCCAAAACTCTCATTAATAAACCCTCCCTGAATAAAAAGAAATTACAGATGTTACCTGATCGCGCAGACACAGCCATAGAGTAGGATGCAGGAACACTCTTTCTTTGTTTTGGGTCCGTGTTGAAAACACTGTTGTTTTAGCCAAAGATTTAGCTTGGTCCGGTTGTTGGTGCAGCCGCGAACAGCACAGCAGGTACCTGAACCCCGGTAGGACATTTCAGTAAACGTTCCGTTTAAACAAAAGCTGTGTTTGCTCCGATAAAATGAATGAAAATAACTTTCAAAAACACCCGCGATCCATACTCCGCCTATGGAATACAGGCACTTCCGGTGTCGGACAGGAAGTACAATGCACATTCGCTTCTACAGTGACACCCTCAGGAATACTGTGGATAAAGGGAAAAAAAAAAAAAAAAAAAAAAAAAGGTTGGAGTTTTGAATCCTAGTTCCCCACACCATGTGTCGTGGTTTCCCTGGGCAAGACACTTAACCCCGAGTTGCTCCCGGTAGGACTGGAAAGCATCTTGCATGGTAGTCTGCCACTACCGGTGTATGAATGTGTGTATGAATGGGTGGATGGTTGGTATTGTAAAGCGCTTTGGGGCCCTTCATAAGGGGCTGGAAAGCGCTATATAAATAAGTTCCATTTACCATTCACTTAGATGTGGATGAAAAAGACTGTTACGCTCCGACTCAGCCAGGAGAAGGGGAGGCAACATTAAAATTGAATGAATACTCCACACCAACTTTATCAGGAGTCAAACAAAAGTAAACAAGTAGGCCTTCTAACTTTACAAACAACACCTACAAACAACAACAGTAGGAGTTAACTGTAGGCCAAAGCCAAACAATTCAGGTCAGCAGACCAAAGTTCACAGACACAGAAGTCCATACAAGAGGCGAGCTGCTCTAAACAACAGCCGCCCTGAATGGCAGGAGAACTGGGTTTAAATAAGTAGGCCTCTTCTGTGGTTGGAGGAGCAGGAGGTGAAGAAGCCAACCAGGATGCAGATTGATGTCCATTGGGGAGGATTCAGGAAGTGAAGCAGCCAATCCCAGATGGACCACAGCACAGCTGAGTCAGCAAACAACCTGCAAACACACTGCTAAACCAAATGGCCTCAGGCCACAACATAAAACAACATACAAGGCCACTGGCCCTAACACCTCCCCCCTTAAAATACAGAATACAGATACATTTACACTAAAGCCATTTACACTAATGCCATTTCATTTTACAAATGCAGTCTAGACAATGCATCAGCAAAGATGTTGGCTGCACCCTTTTTGTGTCTGATGTCAAGATTGTAGTCCTGTACAATTAAGGCCCAGCGCATTAGTCTTTGATTTTGATTGTACATGCGCGAGAGAAAAACGAGTGGATTGTGGTCGGTGTACACTACAATGGGAGAGGGACTAGATCCCAGATACACTTCAAAGTGCTGAAGTGCCAGAAGCAAAGCCAAAGCTTCCTTCTCAATGGTGGAGTAATTTAGCTGATTTCTGTTAAATTTACGTGAAAAATAGCAAACGGGATGATCAGCTCCATTTTTACTTTCCTGTAATAAAACAGCTCCAGCTCCCACTGCACTGGCATCCACATCAAGTTTAAATGGTCGCGTCATGTCTGGGGCAGAAAGCACAGGTGCATGACACAATAGAGATTTCACATTTTCAAATGAGTGCTGACACTCGGGGGTCCAGGTAAAGTCAATTTTTGGACTCAAAAGACATGTCAAAGGATGCACAACAGTTGAAAAATTACGGCAGAAGTTTCTATAATAACTAGCCATTCCAAGAAAGCGTCTCAGAGCTTTTCTAGTGTGAGGCACAGGAAACTCAACAATGGCAGAAATTTTTGCCTCCACAGGACACACTTGTCCTTGGCCAACCTGTCTACCAAGATAGGTGACGGTAGCCTTTCCAAAGTCACACTTAGCAAGGTTCAAAGTTAGAGAAGCTTCTGTAAGTCGTGTGAACACTTGGTTTAAAACGGTCATGTGTTCCTCCCAAGTTGAGGTATACACAATGAGGTCATCCAAATATGCATTACAGTTGGATACCCCAGACAACACAGTGTTAACTAGACGCTGAAATGTTGCAGGAGCGTTGCACATGCCAAACGCCATTACATTGTACTGTAAAAATTTGTCTGGTGTAACAAAAGCAGAGATTTCTGAAGCTCGCTTGGTAAGTGGTACTTGCCAATATCCTTTTAGTAAATCTAACTTGCTCACAAATTGGGCATTGCCGATTGTATCCACACAATCTTCAATTCTGGGGAGTGGATACGAGTCTGTGACTGTCACAGAATTTACCTTTCGAAAATCTGTAATGAAACGAGGAGAGCCATCAGGTTTAATTTCCAACAAACATGGAGAACTCCAAGAACTGGAACTGTGTTTTGCAAACCCATGTTGCAACATATATTCTGTTTCATGTTTCATTAGAGCTCTTTTGACTGGGTTTAGTCGATAAGGATGTTGTTTGATGGGCTTAGCACCAGCAACATCAATGTCATGCTCAAGCACTGTGGTACAAGTTGGCACATCCTTAAACAAGCACTGAAAATTGTCTATCAGAGATAGCATATCCTTTTGTTGATCCTCTGTTAAATGTTTCAGATTGTTAGGCAACACATTCAACATTTCAGAGTTTGACAGACGTGGGCTCTGGTTGTAGATGGGACGCAAGATCAGACCATCTCCTTCAGGATCAGTTTTAAAGTCATTTGTCACTATTAATGCTGAGCTACCACTGGGTTGTGCTACAGCATTGTCTAAGTTGATGGTTTTAGACGTGTCACGAGAGAAATATGGTTTTAGCATGTTTATGTGGCACACTCTGGACTTTCTTCTTCTGTCAGGAGTATTGATCACATAATCAGTTTCACTTAACTTCTCATGAACTTCATATGGTCCTGAAAACTTGGCAGAAAGTGCAGAGCCAAGTACAGGCAGCAAAGCCAGAACCTTGTCACCAGACTTAAAGTGTCTTGTGACAGCTGAACGATCATAATGTTGCTTCATAGACTTTTGTGAAGTACAAAGGGACTCTCTAGCAAAGGCACGTGAGTGGTGTAGCCTCTCACGAAACCTGGAAACATAATCCAAAATATTTTCTTTAGAGGATGTTTTGGAGTTTAAAAGTTTCTCTTTGAGAACTTTCAGGGGACTTCTAAGTGTATGTCCAAACACTAATTCAGCTGGACTGAATCCTAAAGATTCTTGAATACTTTCTCTAGTTGCAAACAGCAAAAAAGGTATTCCTTCATCCCAGTTTTTCTCAGCCTCAATGCAGTATTTTCTTAGCATAGACTTTAATGTCTGATGCCAACGCTCCAGAGCACCTTGAGACTCAGGATGATAAGCACTGGAAACCGCATGCTGTATATTTAACTCATTGAGAACTTGTCTAAAAAGTTTAGACTGAAAGTTTGTACCTTGGTCAGTTTGTATGGTTTTAGGGAGGCCAAAGGTAGAGAAAAATTTTGTCATTGCTTTGACAACTGAGCTGGAAGTAATTTTTCGTAGTGGGATGGCCTCAGGGTAACGAGTTGAAGCACACATTAATGTAAGCAAAAACTGATTTCCAGCTTTTGTGCGAGGTAGTGGTCCAACACAATCCATTATAATGCGTTCAAAAGGTTCTCCCACAGCAGGAATTGGTTGTAGTGGACAATGGGGTATTGGTTGGTTAGGTTTTCCAGCCATCTGGCAGACATGACAACTGCGACAAAACTGAGTTACATCTGTTTTTAACCCAGGCCAGTAAAAATGTTTGAGAATGAGCTGATATGTTTTTGTTACACCTAAATGTCCTGACCACTGACTTTCATGGGCCAAAGACAAAATTTGTTTCCGATAAACTGAAGGTACTACTATCTGTTCAACTATATTCCAATCAGAATCAGGTAAAACAACTGGACACCACTTACGAAGAAGGACTCCATCATTAATGAAGAAAGCCATTGACTCATCTCTAGCTCTATCAGCACTTACCACCCCTGCAAAACATTTTTGCAGTGTTGGGTCAGTCTTCTGGGCAGCACACAGGCGGGCACGAGTGATTTGCAGCAACGGATCAGAGGACCGTAGGACATCCTGTTTGTTTTGTGCAGGAACAGCAGGATCTACACAATCTGAAAAAACTGACATAAGTAAGGTGTCAGACAAGTCAATGTCATCATTTTCAGATTTTTTCTTTAGCTTTTGAGCACGAGTAAGAACACAAGTAGGCTTGTTTACGTGACCGGGTTCTTCATGTGGTTCTAAGCTTTTTAGTTCATCTAATACCTCTAACGTAGGAGTTACTTTTCCACCGGCAATATCATTGCCTAGCAGTAAAGCAACACCTTTAATGGGTAATGCTGGGCAAACAGCAATAGGGAAAACACCAGAGATTAGCTCTGATTGTAAATGAACTAAATGCACAGGCCTTGGAACATAGCGCATTCCAACACCCTGAATAATAGCACTATATCCACATGAAGACTGGTTAGAGAATGGCAAAGTTTCAGCTAGAATAACCGATTGAGAACCACCCGTATCGCGCAAAATACGAACTGGACACTGATCTGCAGGGTTTCCAGTGAGGGAAACTAACCCATCCAACAAAAATGGTTCAAAACAAGGATCAGGTTTGCAGTCAACATCCTCTTTTTCAATATTTGGCTTACTCTTAATGAAACCCACACCTTTTGGTTGAGATTGTACATTTTGTGTTTTTCTCTTCAAAGCTAAACAGTTAGCAATAACATGTCCTTTCTTACGACAATAGAAACATTCTTTATCATCCTTTTGCTGTACTATTTTAGTTTTATCACTCATTGGCTTAACAGAAAAGCTTTTAGTTGGAACAGACTGAAAAACAGTTTTGTGTGTAAGCACATATTCATCAACTAGAACAGCAGCAGAAGACAGTGATTCAACTTTTTGTTCATTCAAGTGCATAACAATATGTTCTGGTAAACAATTTTTGAACTCTTCCAACAACATTAACTCTCTTAAGTTATCAAAGTTGGTGACCTTTCTTGAACAGCACCATCTATCAAAGAGAATTCCTTTTTCTCTGGCAAACTCAACATAGGTCTGACTGGGACTTTTCTTAAAAGACCTAAATTTCTGCCTGTAAGCCTCTGGAACAAGCTCATAAGCTTTTAGAATGGCAGATTTAAGTTTCTCATAGTTTAGGACTTCATCAAGAGGAAGTGCTGCAACAACCTCTTGAGCTTTACCATGGAGTTTACATTGTAACAAAACTGACCAGACATCTGGTGGACACTGCAAAGCTTGTGCTATTCGTTCAAAAGCTGCAAAATAGCAGTCTATCTCTGCTTCTCTAAATTCAGGCACCAAAGCAACATACTTGGTAGCATCAAAGTGTCTGTTTTGTTCAAAAACAGAGGAGGGACCACCAGAACCATTGGTAGAGTTCACAGGATCAGCAGAAACATTTGTTCTTACCTGAGCATCAAGCTCCAGCTGACGAATTCTCACAGCTTTTTCAGCTTCAAGTTCCATCCTTTTCATTTCTAGTTGGAACTGCCTAAGCTGTGCTCTTTCCTGGGCCTCAAGTTGCAATCTGGCAAGTCGGACCTTGAGCCGAGCATCGGTTTGAGATCCAGCTGAACCACTGGCAGCAGAAAGATTAACTTGAGGAAGAGTGTAAGGAGTCCTAATCCCTTCACTAACCTCAGTGTCAACTTCTGACATTTGTGAGATTGCTTGAGGTTTACCAAGAATATTTCTATCTCCTTCCACAGAAGGACCAGCAGATGGCAGCATGCCAACAGAAGTCACAGCAGGCTCATCAGCAGAAATCCCAGGAAGTACAAGTTTCAGCTCCACCAGTTTCTCTATCACAAGGTTCTTTAATTGCTCTTTAAGGAGTTGCTTTGAGCAAACAATAGAAAAATGGGTTGCAATTTGAATCAAATCATCTTTACGGCAAAGCTCTAGTTGATCAAGAGAGGGACACTTTAAAAACTGCTCTAGATCAAACTGTGCCATGCTTAACGAACGCAACAAGCTGCAGCTGCTCAACCAAGAATGTCACTCAGCTAAACCGACCAAAAAAAATCACCACTTTTAAACTACAGGATTACATTAAAGATCCCGGACGAGCCCCCATTAATGTTACGCTCCGGCTCAGCCAGGAGAAGGGGAGGCAACATTAAAAACCCAGATGGAACAAGGTTGAATAAAAGTAACAATCTTTAATTGGTCAGCTTAAAATAAAATGTAAACTTTAACAAAAGGAGGGGTACCAGTTACAACAAAGTTTTACCATCAAGTCAATAACATAATTAAAGTGAACCAATTGAATGAATACTCCACACCAACTTTATCAGGAGTCAAACAAAAGTAAACAAGTAGGCCTTCTAACTTTACAAACAACAACTACAAACAACAACAGTAGGAGTTAACTGTAGGCCAAGGCCAAAGCCAAACAATTCAGGTCAGCAGACCAAAGTTCACAGACACAGAAGTCCATACAAGAGGCGAGCTGCTCTAAACAACAGCCGCCCTGAATGGCAGGAGAACTGGGTTTAAATAAGTAGGCCTCTTCTGTGGTTGGAGGAGCAGGAGGTGAAGAAGCCAACCAGGATGCAGATTGATGTCCATTGGGGAGGATTCAGGAAGTGAAGCAGCCAATCCCAGATGGACCACAGCACAGCTGAGTCAGCAAACAACCTGCAAACACACTGCTAAACCAAATGGCCTCAGGCCACAACATAAAACAACATACAAGGCCACTGGCCGTAACAAAGACGTATTCGTGAATGCCGTCTTGTTTTAAAGGGGAAAGACTGACTCTGAGAGACACGTTTTGATGTATTATAGTTCAAAATTAGACCAAATTGAGATTGGCCACCTGCTACATGTCTGTGTAAGACATGTAGCAGCTATTGGAAAAACTGTTTTAAAGACAGCCCATATAACGATAGGAAATGAAGTTTTTGTTCACACAATTCATGACGTTAAATCTTTCCTCAATTCACAGGCGTTTACATTTTCAGCACAAAGAACAGAAAATCTCAGAAAATTACTACATAAATCACATATACATTTTAAAAGCCAGGGGGCAAATATGGCTGCACCGATGGACACAATACAAGATCATGACTGCGTTAATGACACCACAGAGGTAATGAGATTGCATGAAAACCTTTCTAAAGACCCTATAACACATCCAGACATGATATTGTTCTCTGATGGACATAGCCACCGGAATGAAACAGGGACATTGGTGACTGCTTTTGCTGCAATGGAAAGAAAATATGGAGGTTTTGTTTAAATCAATGCAGAAGTAATAAAACAGCCAGCTTCAGCACAGTTAGCTGAGCTTAGAGCATTAACAGAGGCTTGTCATGCAACAACAGGGAAAAGGGTGAATATCTACATAGATTCTGCTAATGTTTTCCAAGCAGTTTATGTGGACCTCTGTCATTGGAGGAGAAAAGGATTTGTTACTTTTTCTGGAGAGCCAGTCAGACATTTTAAAAAATTACTGGAATTGTGTTATGCATTGCAGCGACCCAGACAGGTGTCAGTGATTAAATGTAGAGGACATCAAAAGGGTAATCATTTTATAGCTCACGGAAACAACAAGGCAGATCAGGCTGCTCAAACAGTTGCAGGTTATACTTTAAGATCACAGATGCGTGCCACCTCTGATCTGACTCTGTTCAAAACCAGACTGAAGACCCACTTGTTCAAAAAAGCTTTCAGTGTGTAACTTTTATTATTTGGTATTTTAGTATGTAGCATTTTTTATTTCCATTGCCTTCTTTTATTACTGTTGTTTTTTATTCTATTTTCACTGATTTATTGTTCCAGTTTATTCATCTTTTTATCCTGTTAAGCACCTTGGTCAATGCAAGGCATTGTAGGAAGGTGCTATACAAATAAAGTTTATTATTATTATTATTTATTATTATGATCCAGAGACATGAGAAAAATAATTCTGAAGAGTATTTTGAAAAGGAATTCACTCTAGAATCTATTAGAGAAATACAAAATGCAGCTTCTCCACATGAAAAACAAGCATGGTTAGAACGTGGAGCTCAGAAAGATTCTGAACAGATTTGGAGGAATCATGAGGGTAAATTGGTAACCTCAGCTAGTTTGCTCAACATGTTATGTCAAGAGGCTCACAGCAGAGGGTACTGTGGTACCTCAAAATTGATTGACTTAATATCACATAACTAATGGCACCCGCATTTACTTTCGATCGCAAAGTACTT
>JBBPBX010001114.1:57355-109526 GCA_038048925.1 Garcialebias charrua | reverse complement strand
ACATTCAAATCTTCTAACAAACAACTTACTTCCTCTGTCTCTTCCGAGCGCAGAGGTGTTATGCCTTTTTTATGGAGCATTTGTGACTCCTTGCATGTCTCAAACTGTTGCATTCGAGGTGCAGGAGGAGGAGCAGGTCCTTGGCTCTGAACAAACCTCTTTGGGTTTTCCGTAGAGTGGACATCTCCCTTTTGTGGTATTGTACTCATCTCAGATTTTTCTATCTGAGTAGCTACAGCAGCAGAGCTCCGTTTAAACCACTTTGAGTCACTGTTCCAGTTGGCACCAACATTTCGTTGTTTGTTGGTTTGAACATCTTGTTTATCCTCGCTTTCCGTAGAAGAGGGAACCTCTTCTATTTTTAGCGACTGGGGTTTGACCTTTTGACCTGGGCACACCTCTGAGGGTGTTTGGCTTTGCATGTGAGCTTCAAAAACATTTATAGCGCACTCTTTTATTTCATCGATGGTGTTTTTGTAATAACACGTGAGGTGTAGAACTTTTCTCAGCGTGGGGTGGAGATTGAAGCTGAAAAGAAGTTTGAAATTTTCATCTTCCTGCATGTCTGGTTCATTTTGGTCACCAAAATATGCTTTTTTAATTCTATCGCAGAACAGTAATGGGTGTTCATCTTTCTCTTGCAAGATGTGCTTTGCAGCTAGGCATCCACCATGCTTAGCGGGAGCTTCTTCCAACTCACCTGGGGACACCTGTAAGGGCGTCTCGCTTTGCAGGTGAGCTTCGAAAACATTCACAGCGCACTGCTTTATTTCTTCCATGGTTTGCTTTTTATACAAACCCATGGTGCACAGCTCAGATCTTATCTCCGGGAGGAGATTTTTGCTGAAAGCAACCCTGAAAAGTACCTGTTCTTCCAGGCCCGGTTCTTTTATGTCACTCTGGTACGCCTGGAGAATCCTGTCAAAATACATCAAAGGATGTTCACCTTTTTTCTGCAAGACATTAAGAGCAGCTGAGTAGTCACCACGCTTTGAGACAGATTCTCTCTCTGTGCGAGGTGCAGGAGGAGGAGCAGGTCTTTGGCTTGGGGGTTCCAGTTGGAACCCTTTGTTGTATGAGACAACAAGATGCTCATACTTCCTAAACCTTGGACGCGCAACTCTTTGAACTTCCATCTTTGTATTGATTCTTTTTTTGAAAAAATCAAGTAAGATGGTCCTTATTTTAATGTGTGCAGATAAATCTTTACCTTCATCTAGCTGTGAGTCAATCAAACTAACCAGCTTTCTGGTTTAAGTGTTTCACTGTGTAATAAGTATTTCTATTCATAGGTACCTTCTCTCAGGTTTTACCCCTAAATGAATTGTAAAAGTTAAATGCCCTCTTGCAGTGTTAACTTTAAATATAACTTATTTTTTAACAACAGTTACTAACTAACCCAAGCATGATTTCCGTCTTACTTACTCAAACGCTTTTTAAAAGATTTGAAATAAATGCAATATTCACACTAAAATGTTCCCAGGATGCTGCTCCATCATGCCTTAAAAAGATGTATTGCAGTTTGGCTAAACTGTTTAGCTGTATTTTGACAGTTATCAGGAGTGAAAAAGGATTTCCTTGTTATTTTAAATATTTTTTATTTAAAATAAACTGGAGTGCACAGAATAACTTTAAAAGATGTTGTTTTAAATTAAATGCAGAGTTTTTTGCATCTATTCTGTGTAAATGTTTCCTGTTCTTTCGTTTAAACCAGCAGATTGCAGGTTTTCAAAGCTCAAATTTACCACAATGTGACTGTAATTACTCTTCCTGGCCGCTATAGAGGCGCTGTTGGCCCCAAGGCCGCGTTGACTACCTTTTAGAATTTAGCCGTAGCTTCAAACTAAAATCGGTTAAACGTGAACTTTTGGGATGAGTTTTAGCCTGGGTGTGACAATCGCCTAAACAAACGTTCATTTAAGAAACTAATGGATTTGTTTAAAATGTTTAGAACAAGTTCTGTGAACTTTTCTCTATCTGGGCCACGTCACTGCCGGTGACGTGTCGCACGTGATGCCTTCACGGACTTTGACGTACCGTTGGAATTTTGAACGAACGGACTCTTTACTCGGTCTAAAACACTTGTAAATATCTCAAAACACCGCGTTTAAACAGTTTCTGACGATATTTCATGCATAAAAACGAAACGAGCCCGATAATCTGTCAGAATTGTGTGAACAAAACTGAAATTTGTCGACCAGCATCGCGTTTCACGTGATCCCTTTGAACCAATCACAGCACGTAAACAGACATTAGCGTCAGCATAACTTCACAAACTTAGACTCTTTTTCAACTCATAAAACGCTTAAAATACACCCCAAAAATTCCGTGAACATATCGTTTCACATCAGAACAGTTCTACCAAGCTGCGCCCAGTAAAAATAGCAAAATAAATGTCGCCAAGACGGACTTTTTACCGTATCTGCAGCAACACGTCAGAGCTAACTGGACCGGGTCAGAACCAGATCCGACAGCTTCAGACACAAAATGCTATTATTCCTGCTTAAAATGTAACGATACCACTCGACAGCAATTTTCAGATGAACCATGAAGCTCTTATAGGCACAGTTTTGACACGGCGGTCAAACGTAGATGCGCTTTTATCTGTGACACGTCAGCAAAGAGTCCAAATGACTCAGAACCAGCAGAACCACACAGCAACATCAAATTTTAACCCAAAAACTTCAACAAACGTTTAAAAGGTGAATAAAGACAATTCTTCAGCTTCAAGTGACATTAACCAGCAGTTTCCTGTAGCCATGACACACTTTCCCAGCCAAAAAACGTTGGTTACGTACTGTAACCCCAGATTATATGAATGCAGGCAGAGCCCTTTAAGCCACACCCTAGTGGGTTTACCCTTGCGCTTCGCGCCAATCACTGAAGACTTCTAGTCCACGCCCACCTGCCGTGGGCCCCGCCTCGGTCTGCTATTTATTCTGTTGCTGACCGAGAATCGGCTCCCAAGTAAGGTAAAACAATTTTTCACCAAGAGCCAGGGAGGCCCGGGGCTTAAAGGGCTCTGCCTGCATTCATATAATCTGGGGTTACAGTACGTAACCAACGTTATATTTCATGCAGGCTATCGCCCTTTAAGCCACGCCCTAGTGGGTTAAAGGCGAAGCAGGATATGGTCCATGCCTCACTGGGTCTGACTGGAACCAACAACCTGGCAACCGCCACCCTCACTGAGGGTACTAGCAGGTGTTCAACCTGATACTGATGGTGAGAACACAACATCAGAAGGAAAACAGAGTCAGTAGCAAGAACCGCACACTCGGCTGACTCAGCTGTACGGTATCGCCTATCAATAAAGACAGAAACGACTGTGTCATTTAATCAATAGTTTTATTGATAATGAAAGTTTTTTACTCCGCTGCAACCCTGAGGACAGAATGTGTCAAAGAGGAGCTGGAGACATCTCGCAGATAAAAACGAATGAATGGAGTTACTGACGACCAGGAAGCTGCGGAGCAGATATCCTGTACCGACAAACCATTGACCAGGGCAGTGGAAGCCGCCATTCCTCGAGTGGAATGAGCTTTAACGCCCTCGGGAGGCTGTAGACCAGCCGCAGTGTAAGCCTGGGAGGTGGCCTCACACAGCCAATGTGACAAGCGCTGAGGGGTCAAAGGTTGACCCTGAGAGCCTTCTCTGAAATGTACAAAGAGCTTATCAGATTTACGTATTGCATCAGTGCGTTCTACGTAACATCTGAGAGCTCGGACCGGGCAAAGCAAGTGGAGCTGCTCCTCCTCTGGTTTAGAATGAGGAGGAAGGCAAAACCCATCCAGTGTGATGATCCTGGACTTGAATGAAGACGTTATGACCTTAGGCGTGAATGTTGGGTTAGGCCTAAGTTCAGCAGAACTCCCGTCTCCTTGTATTTTTAAGAAGGAAGGAGAAACAGACAGACCAGAAAGGTCACTTACTCTTTTAGTTGACGTAAGAGCCAACAACAGAGCCGTTTTAAATGATAAGAACTTTAGTGGAACCTCATTTAGAGGCTCAAAAGGATTCTTAGTTAGTGCGTTCAACACAGTAACCAAGTCCCATTGAGGAGCCAAGGACCGTGAAACTGGCCTAAGACGGCGAACACCTCTCAAGAAACGTTTCATTATGGGATTATTAAACACGGTCCTATCATGAAACCCCTCATGACATGATGAAATTGCTGCAGCATATGTTTTAATGGTGCTGAAAGCCAGATTTCTGTCTAGCAATAGTTGTAGGAAAGATAAAATTGGACCCAGGTGACATGAACATGGGTCCAGATGTCTCTCCGTACACCAACGCTGAAAAGCTGCCCATTTTGAAGCGTAAACAGCTATTGTAGACTGTGCACGCGAGCCCTGAATGGTACCAATGACATCTTTAGAGAAACCGAGGTTTTCTAAATGTTGTCGTTCAGCGTCCAAGCCCACAGATGCTGACCTATTACTGGGGGTCTCGTTATTGCACCCCCTGCCTGTAGGAGAGCGTCGTCTCTCCAAGGGAGTTTCCAGGAGTGGCCTGACAGCTGCTGCAGGACCGGGAACCATGGAGCGTTCACGCGCTCTGGAGCGATCAGAATGACTGGCACTCCCTCCTCTCGTACTCTTTCCAGTAGTGTGGATAGCAGAGGAACAGGCGGGAAAGCATAACTCAATACCTTCGGCCATGGTTTGTGAGCAAACGCGTCCACCCCCAATGGTGGGGTGTCGAGGGGACTCAGGGAGAAGAACAGGGGGCACTGTGAATTCTCGCGCGTCGCGAACAAGTCCACCTCGGCCCTCCCGAACCTGGACCAGATTTGAGACACCAGGTCCGGGTGCAATGTCCAATCTCTGTCCAGAGGCCCCCCTCTTGACATGATATCGGCACCTCTGTTTAGCACCCCTGGGATGTAAACAGCCCTCAGCGATCTGAGGTGAACGTTTGCCCAGCAAAGCAGCTCCCTGGCTGTTTTCAACAGCTGGGTTGATCGAACCCCGCCCTCGTGGTTGATGTAAGCTGCGGCTGTTATGTTGTCCGTGTGTACGAGGACATCCTGATGATGGAGCATGTGCACAAAGTGTTTCAGAACTTTGTGAACCGTTAACAATTCCAACACGTTTATGTGGAGAGACGTGCTGGGCGGCCACGTTCCGCCCACAGTCTGAGACTGACATGTCCCCCCCCAACCGGAAAGAGAGGCATCGGTGAAAACCGCCCGTCGTGACGTCACTTTGCCCAGGGAAACCCCCTCTGACAGGGTCCTGGGGTTTCCCCAGAACTCCAAGTCTGTCCTCACAGACTGGGGAACCGTGAGCTGGCGCCTTTTGTGGCGTGCAGGGTCTATTCTCTGACGAATAAACCACCTCTGCAACTTCCGCATGTTCAATAAACCGAGTTTCACCACCGTGTGGCCTGCGGCCATCATCCCTAACAGCCGCATAATTGTGATCGCCGACACCGTGTTGCGCGGCTTGACGCGGTGGAGGAGTGACGTCAGCGAATCTATTCTCTGGTTCGACAGAACCGCTTTCATTGTTATCGAGCATAAGTTGACTCCCAGAAAAAGTATCTGTTGAGCTGGTGAAACAGAACTTTTCTCCCAATTTATGGCGAAGCCTAAACTGGTCAGATGACTCACCAAAATCTCCGTCTGTGTAGCTGCCTCCATCTTGGATCGAGACAGAAGCAACAGATCGTCGATGTAATACATGATTCGGAAGCCCCTCGAACGCAGCGGTTGTAACGCTGCTTCGATTACCTTTGTAAAAGTCCGTGGCGCAAGCGCGTACCCGAAAGGTAGGCGATTGAACTCGTAACAGGTTCCCTGAAAGGCAAACCTGAGGAACTTCCTGTGTTTCGGGACGATCGGTATATGGAAGTAAGCGTCTCTGAGATCGATTGCTACGAACCAGTCCCCTGACGTCACGTTCTCGAGGACGCGCTTCAACGTTAACATATGAAAGGGACGTTTCATAATGTAGTCGTTGAAAAAAGACAGATCCAAAATCGGTCTGAGACCTCCAGATTTCTTTGGAACGAGAAAATATTTTGAATAAAACCCGTTCATTTCGTCGTCGGGAGGGACCCCGGAAATGACGTGTTTCGCCAAAAGTTCCTGTAGTTCCAATCTTAGCGCCGCCCCCTGTGCAGGAGACGAGAGCTTCGTCTCTAAAACTCCGTTGAATCTGGGTGGCGTCATCGCAAACTGTAGAGTGTAACCGTCGCGAACCAGACGCCGTAACCATTTGTTCAAAGAGCAAGTTTGCAGCCAAACCGCTCTGTGATCTGTCAAGGGGGCAGCCATCTTGTTCTGCTGCCTGAGGAGACATAATTTGGCCTCTACTGCCGCCAAGTGGACAGAGTCCGCGTTGGCCCAAGGGAGGCCGGTTTGAAAAGGGATGTTTACTGCATGTCGCCTCCCAGTGGTAGCATTGACACACGTTTGACTCATGTGAGCATGAGAAACGTCTTTTCTGAGACGGATCAGTGGTATTACCTGTGGCTTGAGTCGTTGAAGAAAAAGGCAGAAATGTCCTGGCTGGAGCTAAATTGTCCAGACCAGGCTCATGACAGTTAACTGAGTTAACAAAAGCAGAAGTTTGTCTGACATGACTGTGCAGTGCATCGCCTTGTGCCTGCAGACAGTCACGTACACATGCCCCCGTCTTCGTACGGGGAGGCGGGGCTGGAGTGGGTACAGGGGGACCATCGAAACCACTTGAAGCTCGGCTTTGTGTGGAAGAATGTGCATTGTTTGTATCGCACGAACCTGGAGATGCGTTCACGGACCTCTGAAAGGAGGAAACCAGCGTGTCTGAATAAAAAACACTGTTTTCAAAGACAGATTCTTTATTTTCAGAAACCAAAACATTGCAGAACACATCCCCTGTACACCGTCATTTTTTCATGTCCCGCTTTGCACCTTGGTGCTGGCTGGACCATGAGGACTGCTGGCGACCCCTGCCTCTGGAGCTCCAGGCTCCCCGCTGGAAGTAGGGAGCCGGTTGTCCTTTGGACGGGGCTGGTGTGTGCGGCACAGCGAATGTCTTTGATGGGGATGAAAGCCTCTTCTCGCTGCGGTACGCCTTACTCTGCTCCGTAGGGCGCACCGGACTGTGTGAAGCTCGAGGGTCTGCCCTCGACGGAGCAGCGTGCTTCCTCACCTGCTCAAGCGCGTCTGTGGACGAGCGCAGATGGTCGAACACAACCTGGTAGTCAGGGGCGCCGTATGGGGGGTAAAAATTGGTAACATTCATGGGGCCCTTTACTGACAGGGGCCCTCCAGATTGGCCTTTTTTTTTTTCTTTTTTTTTCATAGTGTGGTGAGCCCCTGATAATAATACATTAATGGTAGTAGCTTTGTTTTACTTGTTTTAACAGTAAAACTTAAATATTATCTCTCCAAGACCAAAAAGCAAACATCCTCATTTATAACAATCCCCCCCTAGATTTGCATGAAATGGTATGTTCCTGCTTTAGATCACTAGACGCTGCTGCTGCTGGCGTTACAGTCAGAGGATGACAGAGTAACAACAAACATGCTGCCCAGAAAAATCATAAAATCAGGCTGTCAAAAAAGGAAAGAGAAAAAAGAAAAGGAAGACAGACAAAGGAAAGGGTCTCGATTTGTAACACAGTTTTTCCCCAAGAGAGGTGGGTAGAGATGTGCGTGATTATCAACCTGTTTGCTAGCTTAGCCTCCATTTCACGATGGCATATTATGCCATCAGTTTGAGTGTGCAGTATGTTACCACTGATTTGAGAGCAGATATATGAACTAACAATAATTTGAAGCGTGTTTGCGTTCAGAACACATGCGCACGCCACGCTTGCTCATAGTGTCTCTGCCTGGTGGGGCTCCTCGTTTTTTTTTTTCCCCCTCCCGCAGCTCCCTCCATTTCATTTCATTTCATTTATTTATTTATTTATTCATTTTATAAAAAAAGAATACACAACAAACATGTTTCTTGTATAAAAAAGAAAATATAAAATGAAAGGTGGCAGAAGAAGAAAATATCTTATTTTGTCTGCCCCTTTTTAGAATAAAAAAAAATCATTTCAAACAATAATTATATTTAAGTAATAATGAAAAAAATGAATAACACATCTCAATTTTCAAATTTCGAGATATTACACATTGAACTACTTCATACATATTTCTTCAATAATTCACTCTTTATCATTTTTTTAAATACAAACATTGACATTGCTTTTTTTATATCACACTCTAAGTCATTCCACAATCCAACTCCCTGGACTGAGGTAGACCGTCCCTTCAAACTAGTTCTGTATTGTGTCTTTACAAATACATCAGTTCCCTTTAGGTTGTAACAGCTTGATCTTTTAACAAAATGTCTCTGAATATTTAAGGGTAGTGCATTGTTATGAGCTTTATACATCATCATTAAAATATGGTAATCTACTAAATCATGGAACATCAGTAATTTCAATTGAAAAAATAATATACTAGATGGATGACAGTAATGTTTTCTTGCAATAATCCTTATGGCTCTTTTCTGTAAAATAAAAATAGGTTTTATAATAGTTTTACATGCTTTTCCCCAAACATTAATGCAATAAATTAAATGTGGAACAATGATGGTGTTATACAACAGATACAACGCTTTGTCATTCAATAGGTCCCTAACCTTATACAGTACAGCAATGGATTTCGAAATTTTCATTTTTACAGAGTCTATATGTTTTTTCCAAGTTATTTTGTCATCAATGACAACACCCAAAAACTTGACCTCACTCACTCTACAGATTTCTCCATCCTCAATTGTAAATTTGACATCTGCAGATTTCTTTTTATTTCCAAATATCATATAATGAGTCTTTTCTAGATTTAATGATAATTTGTTTAGTTTAAACCAAGTCTGTATTTTGACAAACTCTTTCTTCATCAATTCCAACATCTGATTCATATCCTCACCTAAACAAAATAAAGTAGTATCATCTGCAAAGAGGATACATTTGAGGAGTCCAGATACATTAACCAAATCATTAACATATAAAATAAACAACTTAGGTCCTAGTACAGAGCTCCCCATCTCTCCTCTGTCTGTTGTCTGTCATCGCGGCTCTGAGCTGCAACCCAAGTTTTGTGAACCACACGTCACCATCCACCCACAGACAGGTCTTTTTCATTAAAATTACTGAACCAAGAGGCAGAAGTGACAAAATCTTAGATTTATTAACTCAACAAAAGATAATAAGATATACATATTTTTATTTTGTAGACCAGATTAGAATATTTAGTTAAGCATATAAATATGCTTACTGTCATTGTGTTTTAGGTAATGTCATTATGCAGTATTCCATGTAGAAAAACAAGAAAAGTTTAACTTTTTTTATTATTATTATTATAGGCAATATTTCTTAATTACGTTAAGATGTATTATTTGTTGGGTTTGATTCTATTTGTAGATATTCAAATTAATTTACTAGATAGTCCGTCTTCTTTACTGATATTTTGTTGTATTGCTTAGTAGAATTTGAATATCTACAAATAATACCAAAACCAACAAGTAATATAATTTAGAAATGTTGCCTAAAATGCACAATGACAATAAGCATATTTGTATGCTTAACTAAATATTCTTGGGCTACAAATGTTTAAGTTATATATTATATTTTGTTGATTTAATATATCTAAGATTTTGTCACTTCCGCCTCTTGGTTCAGTACTTTGATTTGCAAGACATGCTTTGATTGAATGAAAACAACCTGGCTGTGATTGGCTGGTGATGTGCTTCATTTACATATAACTTGGGTTGAACATGCAGAGACAGAGCCACGAGCAAGCAGAGGGAGATGAGCAAGCGTGTGTGTGATTTGAATGCACATGCTTCAAATTATTGTTCATTTATATTGATATCTGCTGTTAAATCAGTGTTACTCAAGCTGGTGGCACAAATGTAACGACATATTTCACCAGCATTTAATCAATGAAAGAAAATGTTTACCAAGATATTCATATATATACATATAACTTATCCCTGTACTATTCACCACACTTAACAGATGAGTCAGAATCGGCTGCAGCCCAAACTCCCAATAGCAGTGAAACTCCTCCTCCCTGTCCCTGTGAAAAAGGTGAGCAACACTGTTCAATGACATGTAACTGCAGAGCATACATGGCAACCCCTTGGGACATTTACCTGTATAGTGACTGTCAAAAATCTGTAATCGTAATCATCACAAAATATGCACATATCACAGTTACTTCATTAGACAATAATATTAACAATGACATAAAGACAGACTGGGTGTAGAGTTGAAGAATGTGTTCATTTAACTTTATTGGGTTGTACTTATTACTGAACAAAATTCAAACAATCATTATATTATAGAATAATGTTAATTAAAAAACAGCCTTCTGTCTGAACTGAAGGCTGGATGGTTGTAAATAGCAAGCATCCTACCTTAAGTTGCATTTAAGTTACAGATAATATTAAAACAATCTAGTTTGATGGGTTTGTTTAAATTGAATTATGGCCGTTAAATGACATCTATAAACACAGATACTGTTGGTATGTAATTTTCTATAGTTCTAGTGTCATTCATTGGTTATGGTGTATTATATTATATATACTTTACTGTATACCACTGAAGGAAACATGAGGGAGACCCTATATTGTGTCTTTAAACACATATAGTGCCACCCAGATGTAACTAAAGGATTTTAACAGGGGTCAGTATTAAGCTGACCTCTTTATCCTTAATTAATTTACTTATTCAGATTGAATAGTAATTTCACGGATTCTTTTCTTTTTCAGTTTACCCAATATTTCTGTGATCTTTATGATGGATAAATAAATAAAGCCATAAAGTGACAATGGACACGTTAACTTAGTTGGTATGCCAAAGACACTACCATTTATTCAAAATAAATCACTAAATTAACACCATTACACTTGATTGACATGATTTCACTTTCTTTCAATTTAATACGTCAGCACAGTTAAATTTAACACAACAGACTTCAATACTGGATGTTAAACATATTTAGTCTGAGGGCTCTTTAGCTTAAAATAGTTTCCAGCTTAGAATTGAGGGAAAAAGATAGGAGGAAGATGGAGAGATGGTTTAAAGGAAATTATCGTGAGCATGTTACCAAAAGTGACACTTTCATCCGACTTCTGCTAAAATCCAGGTACGTTTGTAAACAGCTCTTTACCTTTCGACGACGAGTCTGATAAAGAGATGACACCAGCCTGTAAGATGCACAGTCCTTCAGGCCCAGTTCGTCCGAACTGGTTATTCGTTTACGTTTTCAACGTCTCCTGGGTTCCGCTTGGTCATCAGAAAATATGTCAGCTCCTGGCCTCTGACTTCAAGATAAGCTTATTCCAGGAAGGAATAAACAAAGTTTTGAGCTTACGCTCGTTCGACGTGGACTCATAACAGCCTGTTATTAGTCCTTAGCTGGACGACATGCCCTTAGCGTGTGGCTAAACGTCCATCCAGCTCTTTGGGAAAGTTCACATCTCTTTTGAAGTTCCCAGCAAACTCTGAAGCGTTTTAGCAAAAGTTAGAACTTAAAAGAAGATCATGAGAGGAGTGAGACATGTGTTATCACAACCCAAGGTTACAGCCAGCAGCAGAGAGAAATGTTTAGGAAAAAGACAGAATAAGCTGGAGCCCTTCTCACGAAAAACAACAGATTAACTGTCTTCTGACTTTCTAAACAAAACCGTCGGGTCTCTCTGACCCGAGACTTCAACTTTAACACAGCAGTGAACACAGTAATACTCCATATTAAAAGAATAACAGCATATAACATATATCATGAAAATGACAAAAGTTATTCTTTTGATCACATCAGCCTAAAATCAAAGATAGAAATAGTCTCTTTTGGTGACTATATTCTCAGATTACAACTAATGGAATGATTTTGTGGTAAATGTCTTGCTTTACTGAGAGGTCAGTAAAGGTCATCTCTGGAACAGTTCAAAAATACACAGGTGTATCAAAGTGGACACGGTCATGCCCATTACACCACATTGTGTACATCCTACAGAGCCAGGGCCCTCTCATTTAATATATGGCTTTTAGTGCATTTTTATGTGCAGTTTTTAATCTTGCTTTAAATAGTGAATTGCATGCTCTATGCAGATTGTTGCATGTACAATTCACTAACAGTAAATATTGTGCTAGTACCAGTATTGGACCAAAGGAAGCAAGCCTTTAATGTTATTTATGTAAAACTTTTGCTGGATCAGTTAGATTCTAGAGATGTGGCAAAAGCAGCTGTGCAGGGGGGGCCCAATTGGATTTTTTATCATGGGGCCCAATATTCCTGGCGGCCCCCCTGATAGCATGATACAATGGCATGCTTTACTACTCGACTGCCATCTAGCAGCTGAAAATGGTAGTGTTCAATATTTTAAATCTGCATGAATTAAAACGGTCATATATCAGCCAAAAATTGGTTTATGAATATGGGAAATATCCATAAATATGTTGCTTCAGTGTATAAGTCGCTGGGCATGTGAATTACCGTATTTTCCGGCCTATAAGTCACAGTTTTTTAAAAACTAATTTTCATGTCCTGCGACTTCTGTGGCAAAGCAACATATTTATGGATTTTTTCCCATATTTTTAGACCAATTTTTGACTGAGATATGACAGTTTCCATTCATTCTGACGAAAAAAATGGAGCAGTACCACTTTCGTCCGCTAGGGTCCACCGACCGTTCCCAGCTCATGTGTCCGAAAAAAGCCTCCTCTGCTCGGACTCACTCTGTCGCAGCCCGGCCTCCTGAACTCTGGAGGTAGGTCTGAACTAGTGTTTGTTACAACATAGCTCATGAATCACACGACAGATTTTGATGAAACTTACAGAAAGTAATCACTGGATGGATATTTACAACTGATTAGCTTTAGGAGATGTTTGAGCTAAAATTCGATTTATTTATCATTTATTTTCGCGACCGTTTGGAAGACGTCAAAGCGAAACAATTTAAATCCAGCAGATTTGACCATTACCGTATTCTCCGGTGTATAATACGCTCCGGTGTATAATACGCTTTGGCCAATTTTTGTAAATAAATCAGAAAAAGCCGTAGATAATACGCTTCGGTGTATAATACGCGCTGCCGTGACAGTCTTTTTTATGGCCACTAGATGGCGCCAAACCCATTGAAACTATAGTGATACAACCGTGACCTCAGAAACACTTCTCTGATCGCTCTCAGTAATGAACTTTTTGGGAGTTATTCCTGAAGGGACAGTAATACTTTTATTACTTTTAATTTGAATCAAACATTACAAATTGTCAGAAAGATAAAGTTGTTAGTTTCAGATGTCAGCATTTTATGATAAAAACTGATCTTAACACTACACACAACACTGTTAACCTGTTGGTTTGGTTAAAACAACGTCATTAAAGCATCACATATGGGACCTATGTTAATGATAATAGCAAAAACAGATATTATTCATCTGATTATTAATTAGGACAAAAACAAAAGTCTCTTCTGAGGAGATTGTCCTGAGCTCAAACTAAAATGAGATAAACAGTGTCACTGAATCTTCACTGCAGGTTTGAGAAGAGAAATCCTTCATGAATAACATTTTGGAATAACATTTGCTATTCAGCATGAATTTAAACAGTTTGAATTAAACAGTCTTGATGACTATCAAACATTGGATTCAATAATGCTTATACAAGTAACACACAAGGTTATTCATTTGATGACATTTAAACTAACAAAATTAAAAGAAGTCTCTAGATGACTTAATTTGTAATGTACAGCTGAATTTAATTAAAATAAAACTACCTGCAGCTTAAATTCTGCAGTATACAGTACGAATTTCTTTTTGGCTGCATTTTCTCTCTTTGTTCTCGAATGTGTAGTTGTTGATTTCTCCTGCTCTCTCTCAGTGATTTGGCGGGGGGTGATGGGTTTTATAGAATACATGAATAACAGGATATGCCTCCAGCTACAGTCTGCAGGTAAACAGACTACAGGGCGCATTAGCGTACATAGCGGCCAAAACTGGTACTGCACCATTTTTGGCCAAAATGAAAAACGGCGAATCAGAGCTAAAAATGGGTCTAAAAATATGGGAAAAAATCCATAGATAATACGCTTCGGTGTATAATACGCAGGATATTCAAATGAGCAATAAAAGTGCGTATTATACACCGGAGAATACGGTACGTGAATTTATTAAGGAAAGGTTAAGCTCAGAAACACTTTTGCTATAATGTCAGCTAACAAATATATTTTTTAAGTGTTTATCTTGCTAAATTTTAAAGAAATGAAGCGTATCCGCGCGTGCACGTGGCAAAACTACTTTTTAAAATCCAGCAGATTTGACAATTATGTGCATTTATTAAGGAAAGGTTAAGCTAAGACACATCTTTGCTATAATTTTCAGCATACAAATAATTGTTTTTACCGTGTTAAACTTGTTAAAGTCCGTCCGTGCGCGCTCCTGTGTCCGTCCGGGCGGTGACGCGTAACATACGCGACGCGTCAGCGGTGACGCATAATAGATGCGACGTATACGGAGGTGCGACACGTTTATGGATTTTTCCAATTTATTGGACTAAAGCGACTTATGAGGCGGAGTGACTTTTCACCCGGAAATTACGGTATGCAAAAAAACGGCAACTTATACAGCGAGAAATTTGGTAAATATTTTGAAACGTATGAAAGTTACAGAAGCCAACATTTAACTTCTTCACGTTGATCGTATCTGTTTATAAAAGCTTACATAAAGTCAGTTTTTTGTTTCCTGCAGTAAGTGGTGGTCGGAGGCTCAGGAGAACAAGCGGCTGGTGGCTGACCCCCGAGACACAAAGGTTAAGAAGAAGCTGAGGGATCTGAAGGTC
Source organism: Garcialebias charrua (assembly GCA_038048925.1). NCBI lineage: Eukaryota > Metazoa > Chordata > Actinopteri > Cyprinodontiformes > Rivulidae > Garcialebias > Garcialebias charrua. The sequence goes on along the minus strand of JBBPBX010001114.1, from coordinate 94,702 downwards.
CAGTCCGGCTTCCCAAACCCCGCTGTCGCTCAGGCTTACCTGGAGCCTGTTGTGGATCAGTCGGACAGCTCGTTCAGCTGGGGGCGCCCACGGCTCGACATGATTAAAGAATATCCTGTTTCTGTTCGTGGACGTCTCCGCTTCTGTGTGTTTGTGAATTCGGAAACGGTTGAACTTTTCTTTAACTACTTTCTCACGTTCTGCCTGAGTCGCTTTGGTTGGAGCAGCCGAAAGACGGAGGAGACCCTTCAGCCTGTGATCAAACAACTGAACACGCAGCAGGTGAAGAAGAGACTCATGGTTAAAGGGTCATAAAAGAGTAAAACTTTTAATCTGTTATTTATTTATTTATTTATTTTAGACCCAGCTGCGAATAGACTCCTTCTTCCGCATGGAGCAGCAGGAAAAACAGACGATCCGGAGCCAGAGACTCCGCCGAGCCGTCACCTGCTTAAAGAGAAAGGAGAGAAGAGGAGGAGAAGAGGACGAAGGCAGCGAGGAGGAACTCCAATCCCCGCCCAAGTTCAAGAAAAGGACCGCGACGAACACAGAGGGGCAGAAGGAAGACGACAGGTCCGCGACAGGTGGAGGGTTCCTCGGATCTGAGCTCATCGATGAATCTCCTCTTCTGCCTCTGAAGGACGTCTGCGGTTCTGGTCCGGAGTCTGTTTCTGCAAAGACCAAGACTCCACCTGAGAAGATCAGGAGGAACTGCAGCAGCAGTAGCTCCAGTGAAGATGATGAGGATGATGACAAGAAGGTTGTCATGGTTACGGCCCGACCCGTTTTCGAAAGCAGCAAACGAGGTCGAGGAGGAAAACGAACAAGAGGAAAAGGAAACGTGAGAGGAAAGAAGAATTAAGGACCTGAAAGATGCTGTGAATTATATTATTACGCACAAAATGCGTCATATTATGTCTGATCTCATATTCAATATTTGTGGAAATATTTCATCAACTGAGGCCGTTCTAAAATACAGATCATGTATTTCTGTAACTGATACTACACAGAGTAGTTTTTTTTTCTGTTTGTTTAAAGGTATCCGTGTGTGACAGCAATACAAGTGTCTTTATTCTGCAATAAAAGTTTCATCAGTACTTTTTAAAGCCTGTTCTGTCATTTGTTGCATAAACATACGTAAATCATGCAGGCCTTCTGTACGTCTTTACTTTCATACACTGATCAAACAGGCTTTTATTTAAAAAATTACCATTTATATGTAAAATATCAAAAAATATTTTTTTATGGAGAAATTTGCAAAATTGCAGCATGAAAGCTGAGGGATGAAGCTAAGAAAAAACACTAGCAAAGGGTAGCGAAATGCTAGCTAAAATTAGAAAACGCTAATTAAAAGGTAAAGGCTGCAAAAGGCTAAGTAAAATCATACAACGGTAACCAAAAATGGTGAAAGATTAGTTAAATTGTACAAAGTAACTAAAAGCTAGCTAAAATCGAAACAAAAACTCTTAGAGCAATAGCAGCTGTTAGCTTCCGGGTACTACCGGTAATCACAACATGGACATTTAAAAACTATTACCTGTATGAGCCATTTGAGCTAAAAGTCGATTTATTTATAATTTATTATCGCAGCGCATGCGACGGTTTGAAAGACGTCAAAGCGAAACAATTTAAATCCAGCAGATTTGACCATTTCGTGAATTTATTAAGGAACGGTTAAGCTCAGGAACACTTGTGCTATAATGTCAGCTAAGAAATATATATTTTTAAGCGTTTATTTTGCTAAATTTTAAAGAAAATTCTGCGGTCCCACCCGGGCGGGTGCTCGTGGCGAAACTATTTTTTAAATCCAGCTGATTTGACAATTGCGTTCATTTATTAAGGAAAAAAATCAGCTAAGACACATCTTTGCTATAATTTTCAGCAAACAAATAATTGTTTTTACCGTGTTAATCTTGTAAAGTCCTTCCGTGCTCGCTCGCTCGTGGCCGTCATTTTCAGCAGGGCAAATGATGCGCTGACGCGTCGCGTAGTGGTGACGCATAATAGATGCGACTTAAATAGAGGTGCGACACGTTTATGGATTTTTCCAATTTATTGCCAATAATTGGACAAAGCGACTTATAGAGAGGTGAGACTTATCAGGCGGAAAATACGGTATACATACATACCGGTACACACAACTTGAAAATAATCACCCTGTGCTGAAAACAGTTTCAGCGCCTCACCAGTGGTGACGTCGATTTGAACCCTTCCCACTGGAACCGGTACTGAAAGCATAATGGAAACACAACGTGTACCATACCGAGTACAGTAGAGCTGTGCTGTACTGGTACTACAGTTCCTAATGAAAAAGGGGCATTGGTCACCGGGCACTCGCTAACAAGGCCTGGCTCCGGGTGAGGCCCTGGTAACCCATGTCTAGGCAAGGGACACTGAACTATTTGTTTTTTACAGTCAATAATAGTCTGAATCGCACTTAGTCTGGCCTGTCACCTAGGAAAAATCTGCCTTGGGAGACTACCTGGGGCAATCACAATTGTTCCAGACAGCATCTGGATCATTCAGGCGCACAAACTCCTCCACCATGATAAGGTGGCGATTCAAGGAGGAGAGTTTTTTCTTTTTTGTTTGCATGTACTGTTTAGTATAATTTTTCATAAATCATCCTGAACAGCACATTAACTATGATGAAAAGAATGAGTCCCTTTTAACCTGAAGCAACCTCCATCACAACCAAAACTGGGCTCAGGGTGGACAATCATTTGGCTGAGATTAGAGAGGACATACAAACGCAGAATAACTGGTTCAGATGTTGAAGGACAAAGTAGTTATATGTTGTTATTTTTTCATAATGGGGAAATGGAGCATCCCGGAGAAAACCCCACAGGAAACGAGGAAAACATGGCAGGTCCAAAGTGCACCCCTATTTTTGTAGGGCTTGTACTGTTTTGTGTGTTTGTGCGTCGTTTTGCTCTGTGTGTAATTTGCGTGAGAAATGATGTTTAATGGACTGACAAAGTGTTTTGGAGAAAAGACGAAATGTTTCAACAGAGAAGAATCCCTCCGGAGGACCTGGCTTAACCTGGTTAGATTTTTTTACCTGGATTATTGAGAGTGCATGTACTCAGGGTTGCCCGGTCATCGGTGTCACCTGCAGAACAGACAAACACAAAATAACTGGTTCAGATGTTGAAGGACAGTAGTTACAAGGTTTTTTGGTTTTTTTCCTGAGGGGAAACGGAGCATCCCAGAGAAAACCCCACAGAGCACGCAGAAAACATGGCAGGTCCAAAGTGCTACCCTATTTTTGTAAGGCTTGCTTCGTTCCATTTTGATCTGTGGACTGTTTTTACAGAACCAGAATGGACTGAAGCAGAGAACCACACCCAGATAAAAACCAGAATGCTGTATCACACCAAACTCAAGAAATGATGGAGATTAACATTTCTGGCACCACGTCTAACCCTCCTGAAGGTTTTTTTTTCTCGATTGATCCTGAACAGCTGGGGGGCCTGTGTGTTTCCTGAAGGTTCCTCTCATTACTTTGACTTTCAGTTGGACTTGCTGCTTGTTGGCATTCCATATTGTTGACTTTGACAGAGGCTGGGACATTTATACTGACCGAGGAATCAGAGCCAGAACCTGAAACCGTGCTGAGACTTGCTATGGGATTCTGCGACGACTCTTTCTTCAGAACATTTGGGTCAGAGTTTATATTGGGTAATAAAAACTGGGACCTGGTTGAGGGCTAGTTCTGCCTTCATGTTCTGAAGATAAAGTAGGAGGGCTGCTGAGTTGGCATCTCTCCATTATGCCATGACTAAAGTCCATGTACGACTGGTCTTTGCAATTAGCCAGATGAGCCATCGTGATGAAGGGATGGTTCAACGCTTCACGTGGAAGAATCCTTTTCAACGGATTCACTTTCAACATGAGCTCAAGGAGGTTCCAAAACTGTTCAAAATCTTCGAGCTCATCTCCATTCATGGCTTCTAAAGTAAAATCCGTCGATCTACCGTCTCTTTTAACAGGTTCCCCTTTTTTTTTCAGTATACTCTGCAGCGGTATTAAACCGCCAAACTGATCCAGGGCCACACTTCTCCTGAGTGAAGTAACGATCAGTGCGAGATCCCTTTTCTAGCAAGGCAGAGTCAGGCATACCACACAAGTCCACAATATCCTCCATGGTTTGGTACTCACAGGGATGTGGAAACAAGCCCTTCCCCAACAGCAGGAAGGCCAATGTACAGGCAAGAGGCCATACGTCAACCTGTTCGTCCAACTGAAGGCCCAGAAAAACCTCTGGTGATCTGTAACAGACATTCTGTATTTCTCCATTGATATTGTGCTTTTTGACTTCCTGAATGAGAGCAGCTCCCCCATAGTCAATCAGTTTCACTTATTAATTTGTGGTTTACCAGCATTATACAGTATTGTTGTGTTTTGTATCACAATGAATTAATCCCATTTTTTTCAGTGAACATAGTGTGACGAGCAGTTGATGTGTGGTCTGATTTCAGCTACCCTCAGAGGCCCTCTTAGCGTTGAAAACTCGAATAAGTCTAAATCCAACAACTCAGACGTTATACAGTAATGATCCTTGTAAACGAAAGCAGTGAAGTCATTCACTATGCAATTGTCTTCAGGTTGCAGCTGTTTTATCATGCTTAAACGCCGAACTTCACGATAGGCAGATCGCTTATATTTTGGGTCTATTACTTTGATGGCCACATGCTCCTTGGATCCATTTTTTTGGCACTTAACGACGGTACTGAATGTCCCCTTTCCGAGAATTTCTTCTGTACGGTAAACATATGATCCATCTCGAATAATAGCGCCTTTCACTAAGCAAAATTCTGATGGAAAACGTTCTTCCTCTGATAATACAAGTTCCTCCAAAGGTGTGAGATACTCATCTGAGCCACAGCTTGAAGCTTCAGGTGGTACAAGTTCCTCCTCTCCAGTGAAATAAACAGTTGACTGAGAAGAACTTGGAAGTTCCTCCTCTGCGGTGAAATAAACACCGGAGTCAGAAGAACTTGGAAGGTCCTCCTCTGCGATGAAATAAACACAGGACTCAGAAGAACTTGGAAGTTCCTCCTCTGCGATGAAATAAACATCAGACTCAGAAGAACTTGGAAGTTCCTCCCCTGCAATGAAATAAACACAGGAGTCAGAAGAACTTGGAAGTTCCTCCTCTACGATGAAATAAACACAGGAGTCAGAAGAACTTGGAAGTACCTCCTCTACGATGAAATAAACACAGGAGTCAGAAGAACTTGGAAGTTCCTCCTCTACGATGAAATAAACACAGGAGTCAGAAGAACTTGGAAGTTCCTCCTCTGCGATGAAATAAACATCGGAGTCAGAAGAACTTGGAAGTTCCTCCTCTGCGATGAAATAAACATCGGACTCAGAAGAACTTGGAAGTTCCTCCTCTGCGATGAAATAAACATCGGAGTCAGAAGAACTTGGAAGTTCCTCCTCTGCGATGAAATAAACACAGGACTCAGAAGAACTTGGAAGTTCCTCCTCTGCGATGAAATAAACACAGGAGTCAGAAGAACTTGGAAGTTCCTCCTCTACGATGAAATAAACACAGGAGTCAGAAGAACTTGGAAGTTCCTCCTCTACGATGAAATAAACACAGGAGTCAGAAGAACTTGGAAGTTCCTCCTCTACGATGAAATAAACACAGGAGTCAGAAGAACTTGGAAGTTCCTCCCCTGCGATGAAATAAACACAGGAGTCAGAAGAACTTGGAAGTTCCTCCTCTACGATGAAATAAACACAGGAGTCAGAAGAACTTGGAAGTTCCTCCCCTGCGATGAAATAAACACAGGACTCAGAAGAACTTGGAAGTTCCTCCTCTGTGGTGAAATAAACATCGGAGTCAGAAGAACTTGGAAGTTCCTCCTCTGCGATGAAATAAACATCGGACTCAGAAGAACTTGGAAGTTCCTCCTCTGCGATGAAATAAACATCGGAGTCAGAAGAACTTGGAAGTTCCTCCTCTGCGATGAAATAAACATCGGACTCAGAAGAACTTGGAAGTTCCTCCTCTGCGATGAAATAAACATCGGAGTCAGAAGAACTTGGAAGTTCCTCCTCTGCGATGAAATAAACACAGGACTCAGAAGAACTTGGAAGTTCCTCCTCTGCGATGAAATAAACATCGGAGTCAGAAGAACTTGGAAGTTCCTCCCCTGCGATGAAATAAACATCGGAGTCAGAAGAACTTGGAAGTTCCTCCTCTGCGATGAAATAAACATCGGACTCAGAAGAACTTGGAAGTTCCTCCTCTACGATGAAATAAACACAGGACTCAGAAGAACTCGGAAGTTCCTCCCCTGCGATGAAATAAACACAGGAGTCAGAAGAACTTGGAAGTTCCTCCTCTACGATGAAATAAACACAGGAGTCAGAAGAACTTGGAAGTTCCTCCTCTACGATGAAATAAACACAGGAGTCAGAAGAACTTGGAAGTTCCTCCTCTGCGATGAAATAAACACAGGAGTCAGAAGAACTTGGAAGTTCCTCCTCTGCGATGAAATAAACACAGGAGTCAGAAGAACTTGGAAGTTCCTCCTCTGCGGTGAAATAAACACAGGAGTCAGAAGAACTTGGAAGTTCCTCCTCTGTGGTGAAATAAACATCGGAGTCAGAAGAATTTGGAAGTTCCTCCTCTGTGGTGAAATAAACATCGGAGTCAGAAGAACTTGGAAGTTCCTCCTCTGCTGTGAAATAAACACCGGAGTCAGAAGAACTTGGAAGTTCCTCCCCTGCGATGAAATAAACATCGGAGTCAGAAGAACTTGGAAGTTCCTCCTCTACGATGAAATAAACACAGGACTCAGAAGAACTTGGAAGTTCCTCCCCTGCGATGAAATAAACACAGGAGTCAGAAGAACTTGGAAGTTCCTCCTCTGCGGTGAAATAAACACCGGACTCAAAAGAACTTGGAAGTTCCTCCTCTGCGATGAAATAAACACAGGAGTCAGAAGAACTTGGAAGTTCCTCCTCTACGATGAAATAAACACAGGAGTCAGAAGAACTTGGAAGTTCCTCCTCTGCGATGAAATAAACACCGGACTCAAGAAGAACTTGGAAGTTCCTCCTCTAGCGATGAAATAAACACAGGAGTCAGAAGAACTTGGAAGTTCCTCCCCTGCGATGAAATAAACACAGGAGTCAGAAGAACTTGGAAGTTCCTCCTCTGCGATGAAATAAACATCGGACTCAGAAGAACTTGGAAGTTCCTCCTCTACGATGAAATAAACATCGGACTCAGAAGAACTTGGAAGTTCCTCCTCTACGATGAAATAAACACAGGAGTCAGAAGAACTTGGAAGTTCCTCCTCTACGATGAAATAAACATCGGACTCAGAAGAACTTGGAAGTTCCTCCTCTGCGATAGCCTGGCCGTCGCCATTCCTACGCAGCTCCGCTCAATTCTCATTTCCCTTTACTGCTCAGTCTGGGACTTCTCCCATAGACAACGATTTCTCCGGTAGATTTTTGACCGGACCAATCAGAGAACAGAAGGGGCAGAGTTTTTGGCCCCTAACCCACGCCCCCACCTGTCCCAGCGCAGCCAGCGAGCAGCCGCATGTTCTCATTCAAAGCGATGCAAAGCGATGCAGGACTGTTTTATATGTGACACAAATGTATTAATTTCCCCTTCTTAATCCCTTATCTGGAGTTTTCTTTTGTTTTTTTGGCCAAAAGTCAAGTTATCGCTCCCTCCTCCCTCCTCCTCCTCCTCCTCTCCGCTGAGTTCCACCTGTCCCAGCGCGCAGCCAGAGCCAGCGAGCAGCCACATGTTCTCATTCAAAGCGATGCAAAGCGATGCAGGACTGTTTTATATGTGACACAAATGTATTAATTTCCCCTTCTTAATCCCTTATCTGGAGTTTTATTTTGTTTTTTTGCCAAAAGTCAAGTGTTCGCTCCCTCCTCCTCCTCTCTCTCCGCTGAGTGCAAAGAATAAGGAAATGCCTCAGGTTGTCACGAGAGAATTAAACTAGGGTTTTACGTTGCTGCCCGAGTCCCTGCATATTTTCTGGTCTTCTGGACCAGCGCTACATGGTTTTATTTAATTTTTTTCAAACATTTTATAACATATAAACACAGAATATGCAGGCAGCGAGAGAAATAGCAGCAGGAGGCGGAGCAGATGTCAAGTTCGGCAGAGCTCTGAGGGGGAGGGAGCAGAATGCTTTCCCTGTTCAAAATTTTTCTAATATCCAATGGTTTTGTTCCTCAGGCAGAGGCCACGCCTCCAGCAAGAATCGTTTCTCAATGGAGAAGTCCCAGACCCTAGTCCGAAGTGAAGTGAAGGACAAGGGTCTAGTTTTAACCAGGCTACCTCTGCGATGAAATAAACACAGGAGTCAGAAGAACTTGGAAGGTCCTCCTCTACGATGAAATAAACACAGGAGTCAGAAGAACTTGGAAGTTCCTCCCCTGCGATGAAATAAACACAGGAGTCAGAAGAACTTGGAAGTTCCTCCCCTGCGATGAAATAAACACAGGAGTCAGAAGAACTTGGAAGTTCCTCCTCTACGATGAAATAAACATCGGAGTCAGAAGAACTTGGAAGTTCCTCCTCTACGATGAAATAAACATCGGAGTCAGAAGAACTTGGAAGTTCCTCCTCTACGATGAAATAAACACAGGAGTAAGAAGAACTTGGAAGTTCCTCCTCTGCGATGAAATAAACATCGGACTCAGAAGAACTTGGAAGTTCCTCCTCTACGATGAAATAAACACAGGAGTCAGAAGAACTTGGAAGTTCCTCCTCTGCGATGAAATAAACATCGGACTCAGAAGAACTTGGAAGTTCCTCCTCTACGATGAAATAAACACAGGAGTCAGAAGAACTTGGAAGTTCCTCCTCTGCGATGAAATAAACACAGGAGTCAGAAGAACTTGGAAGTTCCTCCTCTGCGATGAAATAAACATCGGACTCAGAAGAACTTGGAAGTTCCTCCTCTACGATGAAATAAACACAGGAGTCAGAAGAACTTGGAAGTTCCTCCTCTACGATGAAATAAACATCGGACTCAGAAGAACTTGGAAGTTCCTCCTCTACGATGAAATAAACATCGGAGTCAGAAGAACTTGGAAGTTCCTCCTCTACGATGAAATAAACACAGGAGTCAGAAGAACTTGGAAGTTCCTCCTCTGCGATGAAATAAACACAGGAGTCAGAAGAACTTGGAAGTTCCTCCTCTACGATGAAATAAACATCGGAGTCAGAAGAACTTGGAAGTTCCTCCTCTACGATGAAATAAACACAGGAGTCAGAAGAACTTGGAAGTTCCTCCTCTGCGATGAAATAAACATCGGACTCAGAAGAACTTGGAAGTTCCTCCTCTACGATGAAATAAACACAGGAGTCAGAAGAACTTGGAAGTTCCTCCTCTACGATGAAATAAACATCGGACTCAGAAGAACTTGGAAGTTCCTCCTCTACGATGAAATAAACACAGGAGTCAGAAGAACTTGGAAGTTCATCCTCTGCGATGAAATAAACATCGGACTCAGAAGAACTTGGAAGTTCCTCCTCTACGATGAAATAAACACAGGAGTCAGAAGAACTTGGAAGTTCCTCCTCTGCGATGAAATAAATATCGGACTCAGAAGAACTTGGAAGTTCCTCCTCTACGATGAAATAAACACAGGAGTCAGAAGAACTTGGAAGTTCCTCCTCTACGATGAAATAAACATCGGACTCAGAAGAACTTGGAAGTTCCTCCTCTACGATGAAATAAACACAGGAGTCAGAAGAACTTGGAAGTTCCTCCTCTGCGATAGCCTGGCCGTCGCCATTCCTACGCAGCTCTGCTCAATTCTCATTTCCCTTTACTGCTCAGTCTGGGACTTCTCCCATAGACAACGATTTATCCGGTAGATTTTTGACCGGACCAATCAGAGAACAGAAGGGGCAGAGTTTTTGGCCCCTAACCCACGCGCCACCTGTCCCAGTGCAGCCAGCGAGCAGCCGCATGTTCTCATTCAAAGCAATGCAAAGCGATGCAGGACTGTTTTATATGTGACACAAATGTATTAATTTCCCCTTCCCTTATCTGGAGTTTTCTTTTGTTTTTTGGCCAAAAGTCAAGTTATCGCTCCCTCCTCCCTCCTCCTCCTCCTCCTCCTCTCCGCTGAGTTCCACCTGTCCCAGCGCGCAGCCAGAGCCAGCGAGCAGCCACATGTTCTCATTCAAAGCGATGCAAAGCGATGCAGGACTGTTTTATATGTGACACAAATGTATTAATTTCCCCTTCTTAATCCCTTATCTGGAGTTTTATTTTGTTTTTTTGCCAAAAGTCAAGTGTTCGCTCCCTCCTCCTCCTCTCTCTCCGCTGAGTGCAAAGAATAAGGAAATGCCTCAGGTTGTCACGAGAGAATTAAACTAGGGTTTTACGTTGCTGCCCGAGTCCCTGCATATTTTCTGGTCTTCTGGACCAGCGCTACATGGTTTTATTTAATTTTTTTCAAACATTTTATAACATATAAACACAGAATATGCAGGCAGCGAGAGAAATAGCAGCAGGAGGCGGAGCAGATGTCAAGTTCGGCAGAGCTCTGAGGGGGAGGGAGCAGAATGCTTTCCCTGTTCAAAATTTTTCTAAGATCCAATGGTTTTGTTCCTCAGGCAGAGGCCACGCCTCCAGCAAGAATCGTTTCTCAATGGAGAAGTCCCAGACCCTAGTCCGAAGTGAAGTGAAGGACAAGGGTCTAGTTTTAACCAGGCTACCTCTGCGATGAAATAAACACAGGAGTCAGAAGAACTTGGAAGTTCTGCCTCTGCTGTGAAATAAGCATCGGAGTCAGAAGAACTTGGAAGTTCCTCCTCTGCTGTGAAATAAACATCGGAGTCAGAAGAACTTGGAAGGTCCTCCTCTGCGGTGAAATAAACATCGGAGTCAGAAGAACTTGGAAGGTCCTCCTCTGCGGTGAAATAAGCATCGGAGTCAGAAGAACTTGGACTCTCAGCTGAGTTATCAGCTGTGAGTTCTGACCTGAAGAACTTGTGCTTCACAGCATCTTCTGGAAGAATCCTATCGGCCGGGTTCACAGCTACCATTTTCTTCAAGAGGTCTTTGAAGTCTTCGACGCCTTCTCCATCATCGACAGCTGGCTCGTTGCAACCAAAGTCTCCATGACTTAAGCCAACTTTAGTCCTCCCAAAGCTTCCTGAAGACAATTCATATTCGTTCACAGATTTCAGCGTCCACAACGTGTTCTGACGGTCCTGCGTCTGTTTGAAAAACCGCTGGACTCGTTTGCCTTTCGAAAGGTGGTCACCGTCGATCTGCTCTGACAGGCCCTTAGCAAAAAGTATATTAAAGTATACTTCAAGTATACTTTTTAGGTACTTATCCGACTTGAAGTATACTTTTTAAGTACTTATCTGAGATATACTAAAAAGAGGTTTATTTAAGTGTACTAAGAGTATACTTATTTTATACTTTAAAATAAGGCTGTGCAGTAATCTGACTTGAAGTATACTTTTGGTACTTGAGATATACTAAAAATAAGTTTATTTAAATGTACTAAGAGTATACTTATTTTATACTTTAAAATAAGTCTGTTTAGTAATCTGACTTGAAGTATACTTTTTAGGTACTTATCTGCGATATACTAAAAATAAGTTTATTTAAGTGTACTAAGAGTATACTCATTTTATACTTTAAAATAAGGCTGTGTACTTGAAGTTTAGTTTTTATGAACTACATTAGAAGAATTTATAAATGTAAATTCAATGCATAGTTTAAATCTGTATCTGTTGATCAAAACCAACAAGAATTACAACTCATCGTGCCACAATCAAAAACAAAACAAAACAACGGGGAGTGGTTTGTGTTGATTTCCCATAATGGTTGGTTAGCAGTGTATTAGTGTTCAATTATAGTTTAAATCTGTATCCGTTGATCAAAGCCAACAAGAATTACAACTCATAGTGCAACAATCAAAAACAAAACTAAAAAATAGGGAGTGGACTGTGTTGATTTCCCATAATGCTTAGCAGTATGCTGGTGAAGATTCTCAGTCATCCAGGACATGATAAATCAAAAAGGCGTTCAATTCAGGATCAACTGGACTTTATTTGTAACAGAAAACGTTTCGACTTCTGTCCAGAAGTCTTTTTCAATTCTGAATGGAAGCTGTGAGAACGAGAAGTTTTATACAGGCTTACAAGTCAATAACACATACATGTAAATTGACAGATCACACCTTAACAGTAGGGAGTCCCTTGAAGTCTCTGACAGAAAACACAACTAATCACAGCTGAGGTAACACATACATGTAAATTGACAGAACACACCTTAACAGTAGGGAGTTCCCTTGAAGTCTCTGACAGAAAACACAACAACTGTATGTAAATTGACAAACAACACCTCACAGCCCAACAACAGAGGCTTCTCAACAAACTTTGTTAGTCTAATTCACAGACAAGACACCTCTGCTCCCATCCGGTGTAAGACGTTTGTGAATCAGCCCCAAAACTGAGTTGTAAGTTTTGGAAAGTTGAAATCTCAGACCTCCTCCTCTGTTAAGAGAAGGTTTTTCTCTCTTAACATACAAAGCTTCCTTAACACCCCTCTCAAACCATCTGTGTTCTCGGTCCAAAATTTGCACATTTTCATCCTCAAATGAGTGTCCCTTGTCCGTGAGGTGAAGGTGAACAGCTGAGTTTTGTCCAGAGGTGGTGGCTCTCCTGTGTTGGGACATTCGTTTGTGAAGAGGCTGCTTCGTTTCTCCAATGTAACGGTCTGAGCAGACCTCGCTGCACTGGACTGCATACACCACACCACTCTGTTTGTGTGTGGGGGTTCTGTCCTTCGGGTGGACCAGCCTCTGTCTGAGAGTTCTGCTGGGTTTGAAATGTACTGGGATGTTGTGTTTGTTGAAAATCCTTCTGAAATTCTCTGAGACTCCAGCAACATAAGGAATGACAATGTTTTTCCGTCTGTTAGCATTTTTCTGTTGATTATTGTGTTTAGCAGATTTTCTCGCTGACTTGACAAAAGCCCAGTTGGGATATCCACATGTTTGCAGCGATTTGTTGATGTGTTTCTGTTCCTTTTCCTTCCCTTCTGTCCTTGTGGGGATGTGTTCTGCCCGATGCTGTAAGGTTCTGATAACAGAAAGTTTGTGCTCCAGTGGATGGTGAGAGTCAAACAGAAGATACTGGTCTGTGTGGGTTGGTTTTCTGTAAACTTCAATGTTGAGACTGTCCTCTCCCTCCATATGCACCAAACAGTCCAAAAAAGGCAGCTTGTTATCGTTAGCATCCTCTCTGGTGAACTTGATGTTGTTATCAACTGAGTTAATGTGTCTGGTGAAAGCTTCCACCTCCCTGGCTTGGATTTTGACCCAGGTGTCATCCACATAACGGAACCAATGGCTTGGAGTTGTCCCCTCATGCTTAGCAGTATTTTAGTGTTCCGGGCTGCACCATGAGTCAGAAGGACGTCTGTGGTATAGACGTGCCTCTTGTATGTGATTAGTTTGATCATTACCTGTAGTGAGGCTCAGAGTCTCTTCTCTGGGTTTACCTCACACAATGTTAAGACAAAAGTCACAGAGTATGGTGCAATATACGTGCTCTCTGACATACATCAAGTATTGTAATTATTGGTAGGTTGGATCTGAAAATCCGATATGTAAATAATGCTGGTATCGGATGCCGATACTGGATAGTATATAACAAGTGCATTTGGTGTACAGTATAAAGAAAAGTATACTAGTGGTATACTTTAAGTATACTTCAATACACTAAAATATGAACTTGGAAGTCTAATAAAAAGTGTACTACTAGTATGCTTAAAGTAAATTTTTTATAAACCAGAATTGTCCCAATTTAGTACAATAAAGTATACTTATAGTATACTACAAGTACACATTGAGAAGTATACTTTATATACTTATACTTGTACTCAAGTACTGTATACTAGATAAAGTATACTTCAAGTATACTTCTTTTTGCTAAGGGGGTCCATGACTGATTTTAAATAACTGTACTCACACTCTGTGTTGAAAAAATGTTTTCCAAAATGTAACTTTGAACTTTAAAATGTTCTTTGGCCTTGAAGGCCAAAGAAGAGCACATAAACAAAAACTAACAACGTGCCTAGATCAAACCACACTTCAGCAAGTGATGGACTGTACAGATCAGGCACGCTTAGCACAGCATGTCAAGTCCAAGACTCGACAACAAAACAAGTTTAACTTGCTAATAACTTGTCAACACCATCACAATTCCAATAACAACACATTCAGTGTAAGACAACACTCTGGTATACAGTCACATGCCAGGGAAACAGAAAAGTGGGTGAAGAATTTATCTGACAGATAGCTCACCCAACTGGAGACAGAGATTCTTGCCAGGGGACTAAACTTTGCAGTTGCTCCAAGTAGAATTCCTCTGGTAGAGATGATCACAGCCACTGAGTTAGCCATCCGTAACAACAAAATTAAAGAATTTGAAGCAGAACAACTCAGAATCAAAGTTTCAGCCTGCCTCAGCAATGCCAAACCACCACCTTCCAACATCAGTAGAGAAGAGAAGGATGCACTCACCACTCTTAGCAAGGACAAAAACATCATAATTCTCCCAGCAGACAAAGGAAGGTGCACAGTGATTTTGAACCAGAAAGACTATCATGAGAAAGTTATGTCACTCCTTAGTGACTTCACCACTTGTGAACCACTGAAAAGAGATCCAGGAAGTGGTTACAAGAAGAAGTTGATAGATTGCCTGAAAATTTTGGAGAAGGACAAGCTATTGACCGTATTCTGTACCACAGACTGTACCCAGGGGAGGCCACACCTAGTCTGTATGGTTTACCCAAAATCCACAAACAAGGTGTACCTTTAAAGACCGTGTAAAGTGAAATTAAATGTGTGTTTTGAGTTTGTCACACGGCATAAATATGTGTTATTAATAGGGATGGGAATTGATAAGAAATTATCAATATCGATGCCGTTATCGATGTCCTTTAACGATTCAATTCCTTATCAATTCTGTTATCAATTCTCATTTGGGTAAAAAAATTATAGTAAACCATTTGTGTTCATAAAGAATTTAATATTTCACCAAAACCAAACCAAAAATATGTAGTATGCCATTGCCTAACAAATAAAACTTCATCAACAAAAACAAAAAACAAACTAGCAATTTTTGTTTAGAAATATTAACATGTCCGCTTTTTCAGGAAGGATACGGGATCTTTCAGGACTAATGGTATCCCCAGCTGGAAGCAGTATAGGTAAAATGTAACAAATGAAAGAATTTGACGTTACCTGCTGTAACATTTTCACCGGAGGTGGACGCTTTCTCTCCACTTCCTTCTCCTCCGAGCAGCGTGTTAAAAACGGTACATTTGTTGAGAGTCACGGCATGCTGCGTGGCCAAATGTTTCTTCATGTTGGAAGTATTTCCTCCCTTTATCGTTATCGAGGAGCTACATACGTTACAAGTAGCCCTGTTCTCATCTTTTTTGGTAAAGTGAAGCCAAACGCTTGAACGCTTCCTCCGCGACGCCATTTTGAAAACCACATGTGAACTACACCCCGGCGCATGTCTGTGATGTCGGCGCTTATATACGTCACCACCATGAGTCAGCGCTTTCAGTCAGCGCTTATATACGTCACCACCATGAGTCTGCAGAACCGGTAAGCGGAATCGTTAAGACGCGCATCCTACAATTCCATGGAATTGGACTTTTGAGAACCGGTTCCGTAACAGAACCGGTTCTCGGTTCCCATCCCTAGTTATTAATCACCCATATAAATCTAACTGATTAAAAACATTGTTTTCCTTATAAAAATGCCCCAGGGACCCATCTCTGCCTGATGCCCTCAATAAGTTTTATGCACGTTTTGAAGATCCAAACAGACCAGCTAGCACCAGACTCACCTCATCACCAGATGAAGAGCATCTCAGAGTGACCGCAGCAGAAGTGAGAGGCAGTCTCAGAAAGATTAATCCTCATAAAGCAACCGGACCAGACAACATCCCAGGGAAAGTTCTGAAGGAATGTGCGGACCAGCTCTGTGAGGTGCTGGCTGACATCTTCACCACCTCACTTGCACTGGAGTCAGTTCCCACCTGCCTGAAGACCGCGACCATCATCCCAGTCCCAAAGATGGGTAGCTGCACAATCATACGTATACTGTATGTGGAAAGAGCAACAGAACATCAAACGAGACAGATCAAACTCTTGTTGATGAACCTTCAACCAAGAAAAGATATCAGGTCTGACTCAAGTTAATCAGCTGAAAGTGGTCCATGGCTCAAAGTTTTTTTTAATTTTGGCTCCTTTTGGTAACTGAGTTTGACACCCCTAAGTGAACCAAACCAAGTACTGTAAAGAAATAATTAATTTGTCATTCCATCTCTAATGTACAGAGTTCCCTGGACTACCCTGTTGTGAAAGCAGCATCATTCACACCTTCATGCATGTAACCAAAACAACTCTTGTGAACGAACAAAGACCCTGATTTCAACTCGCATTCACAGAGCACCTGACTTTTAAAAGGCTGGAACTCCACACTTTTCTTTTGAACTGAAAAAGCTCCTCGTGTTAAAAGCGAAACGTCTCAGAAACTGAAGTCCAGCAGCCGTATGTAATGAAATTACACAAATACTTTAATTTTATATAATACAATTAGGAGTTCAGCCTCCTTGTCACCTCTACCTTGGAGTGAAACATCTCCATTTACTTAAGAACAGAACTTCTTGTTAAGTAACGTCTGTGTCCATGCCGTGGTGGAGAAACCCTGAACCTGTCTGGGAGCTGAGAAAGGCTGAGATCTACTCCGACAAAAGAAAAACTGGCCCTTTGAACCAGTATAATTGAATTAGTGCCTCGGCCCTGTTGGATTTGTGTTTTTCTAGCTGGAGTTGCGCTCCAGTCTCGGCCTTGTGGCCCTTTGCCCTGCACCATAATGCTGAGCGCCTGGTGTCACGCCCGAGCAGAGAGTTGGTTCACGTTACGCTGCCTTCACGCTCCAAAGCCACGGCTTCATGTTTTGGCTGGAGCCCATCGTAATCAGCCGGTCAGCACATATTAACCTCTTGCTTTTGGAAACGTCTTCTTCTAATCAAAAAAGGTGTTCAATACAAGAACAACTGGACTTTATTTGTTACAGAAAACGTTTTACTTCCCATCCGGGGAGCTTTATCAATTCAATGAGCAGACTGTGTGCGCGTGGAGTTATAACAGTCTTAGATGTCACGCACCAACCTATGTAAATTGAAAGCTGAGTTAACACATACATGAAAATTGACGAATCACACCTTAACAGTAGGGGTTTCTTAAGGTCTTTGACAGAAGACACACAACTGTACTGTATGTAAATTGAAAATCACACATCACACCCCAACAGCAGAGGCTTCTCAAAATCTTTGCTAGTCTAATTTATCATGTCCTGGACGACTGAGAATCTTCACCAGCATACAGTAGTCTTCTTCTAATGGATGTGGACCTTTTAGCTGCTCCTTCGCACCGGAGGGCAAACATGGAAAATGTTCCCTGTCGGGAAGATTACTGGTTTATTTCAACAACACGAACAGAACAAAGGTGCACGTTTTTATTTTCACGTCTAGTAAAACTCAATATGATTAGTAGCTGAGAAGTAGGGCTATAACAGACTACTCGAGTAATCGACACATCGATTACATGGACCTCTATCAAGTTTTTACATTTCAAGTCGAGTATTCGTAGTGACGTCATCACATCGCAGTTACAGAACAGAGAATGAATCAACTTCCTGTTTGGAGCGCATTGCGAACCGGTGTTACACTGTAGTGAACCAAACGGGGTTCTCTAATACACCTTCGTCTCTTTGATATGTCCCAGTGACACCTTTTCACTGATACTCTCAGTAAAAAGACATTAACACTATTTTATTACATTATTTTGAATCAAACATCATAAATTAAGTCATCCAGAGACTTCTTTTAATTTGTGTTAATTCAAATGTCATCAATGAATAACTTGTGTTATTTGTATAAGCATTAGTGCATTTAATGTTTGACAGTCAAGGACTATTTAATTCAAACTGGACATTTTCTCAAAATGTTGTGCATGAAGGATTTCTCCTCTCGAACTTGCATGTGAAGATAAAAGGAACACTTTATCTTTTTCATTTAGTTTGAAAACAGGACAACAAGAGACATTTTGTTTTTGTCCTTAAATAATCAAGATTAATGATGTCTGTTTTTGCTATTATCTTCAGTGAGGTTGCAAATATAATGCTGTAATGACATGTTTAACCAAACCAACAGGTTAAAGCTTCAGTATGTAGCTTTTTTTTATAAACATATTTCTTCACTCTGTCACTACTTCATGACAGACTGATGTTAGCCAGGTAATCTCTGAAAAAAATTTTAAAGAAATATTGTCCCCTTGCTTCTCCAGGTGGTAAATAAGCATTTCTAAAAAGAAAAGGTGACCCACCATTTTCCAGCCAATAAAAACAGAGTTTGTAACCAGCCAATAAAAACAGAGCTTGAATTTGAATCAGCCAATAAAAACAGAGCTTGAATTTGAATTTCAGCAGGGCCAGGTGGAGCAGAGCCATATATGTTTATGTTTATGTTTATGTTAATTGAATTTGTTCATTTTTTTACAAAAGAAACAATACAAGACAATCTCATAATGATAGTGTACAAAATGTAAAAAAATGAAAGGTAGCAGAAAGAAGAATAAATCTTATTATATCTGCCCCTTATCTCCAACAATCAGATTAAACAACAGTAGTCAAACCATGTAAACAATAATAATCTTCAACCAACTTTTTCCAACAATCAGGTTAAACAATAATATTCTTCAACCAACAGTACAAAATGACTAACTCTTTCTAATTTTCTAACTAATACAATACACATTACGTTATTTCACATATATTTTTTTAACACATTTGTTTTGATCATTTTTTTAAATGTAAACATTGACTTGGCATTTTTAACTACATTCTCCAAGCCATTCCATAATCTAATTCCCTGGATTGAGGTAGAACGTCCCTTCAAACTGGTTCTGAATTGTGGTTTTACAAACAACTCTGTTCCCTTAAGATTATAACAACTTTGTCTTTTAACAAAGTGCATTTGGATATTTAAAGGTAATGCATTATTTTGAGCTCTATACATAACTGATAAAATATTATAGTCTACCAAATCATGGAACTTCAATAATTTTAGTTGATAAAATAATGTACTTGATGGATGACGGTAATGCTTTCTAGTGATAATTCTTACAGCTCTTTTCTGTAATACAAAAATAGGCTTTGTGATTGTTTTACACGCTTTCCCCCAAACATCAATACAATAGATTAAGTGTGGAACAATGATTGTGTTATACAACAAATACAGAGCTTTATCATTCAATAGGTCTCTGACTTTGTACAGTACTGCTATCGATTTAGCTATTTTTATTCTTACAGAATTTATGTGTTGTTTCCATGTCAGTTTGTCATCAATGATAACACCCAAAAACTTCACCTCATTCACTCTACAAATCTCAACATCCTCAATTTTGAGTGGAACATCAACAGTTTTCTTTTTATTACCGAATATCATGTAATTAGTTTTCTCTAGATTTAATGATAATTTATTTATTTTAAACCAAGTTTGTATCTTGACAAATTCTGTCTTTATCAATTCTAACATTTGTTCTATATCTTCACCTGAACAGAAAAAAGTGGTATCATCAGCGAAAAGTACACATTTAAGGAGTCCTGACACATTTACCAAGTCATTCACATATAAAATAAAAAGCTTTGGTCCAAGTACAGAGCCTTGGGGAACTCCACATGTGATATTACAGAGGTCAGATCTTACATCATTTATTTGTACAAATTGTTTCCTATTTTTTAAGTAGCTAGATACCCACTGTAATGCTGGTCCTCTAATACCATATTTGTTCAGTTTTTCAAGGAGAATGGTGTGATCAATAGTATCGAATGCTTTTTTTAAATCAACAAAGATACTGATACAATGTTGTTTTTGATCGACAGCAGTAGTTATTTGTTCCATTAATTCCATGAGAGCCATTGATGTAGAGTTTTTTGATCTAAACCCATACTGACTGTTGCTTAGAATATTTTGTTTATCTATAAATTGGTCTAGTCTGTTTACAAATAGTTTTTCAAGAATTTTTGAAAACTGTGGTAACAAGGATATAGGTCTATAATTGTTGAATACACATTTATCACCATTTTTAAAAAGAGGAACGACCTTAGCTACTTTCATATTATCTGGAAAAATTCCTGTTGAAAATGATAAGTTACATATGTATGTGAACGGCTCAATAACATGGCTCATTATGTCCTTTACAAACATCATATCCATGTCCACCCAGTCTTTCGATCTCTTGTCTGTAAGATGTTTTACTACATTCATTATTTCCTCTTTGTTAGTTCCATTTAGGAAAATACTATTTGCACAACCTGTAATTGAGTGGATCATATTTTTATCTACTTTTGGTATCTTAGCTGCAAGGCTTGATCCAACATTCACGAAATATTGATTAAATCCATTTACAATTTCATTTTCATCATGAACTTCATCGTTGTCTTTTACAAAATATTTTGAAATACCAGTTTTTGCTTTATGATTCTTCAGTACACCATTCATTACTCGCCATGTTGCTTTCATATCACCATTAGTTTTATCTAATAATTTACTATAATATTCTTTCTTATGTTTCCTTATAATCCCTACTAATTTATTTTTATACTTTTTATATTTTTCTTCTGCGCTCTGACTTCGCAATTTCAAGAAACATGAATACAAATAATTCTTTTTTTTACATGCATTTCTTAACCCTTTTGTCATCCATGGTTGATCATTCGTATTTCTCTTTGTGTAATTTGTTTGCACACAATTCTTTTCATACAGGGTTTCCAAGATATTCATAAACTCATCATATGCTCTGTTCGCATCATCAACATACACATCATTCCAGTCTTGTTTATCCAGATCCTCTTTCAATTTTTCCAAAACTTTTTTTGATGTGTTTATGATTTTTTTCTTCGTTGTGACTGCTTTTGTGATATTTTGATCATTTTTAAAGATTGTGAAAACTGGTAAATGATCACTTAAGTCGGTCGTTAAGATACCACCTATCACATCCCCATTTGTTATATTTGTGAAAATATTATCAATTATTGTGGCACTATGAGTTGTAATTCTTGTTGGCTTTGATATCAATGGATACATATTTAAACTGTACATTGAGTTTATAAATGTGCTTATGTTATTTGAATCTGTTTTATTTCCCATATCAATGTTAAAGTCTCCACACAAAAAAATATTTTTATTAAAACTCTTCTCCATTAGTTCCAAGATTTTATCAGTGAATATTTCTATATTTGCTCCTGGTGATCTATATACACAACTTATTATTATGTTTTTATCGTTTTTGTTTATAATTTCTATTGTTATCATTTCCATAATATTATCAACTATTATTGACATTTCATTATTTAATTTACATTTTATTTCATTATTGACAAATAGTGCGACACCACCACCTCTTTTATTATTTCTGTTCATATGATATAATTCATACCCCTCGATGTGAATATTACTTGTGTTATCATCATTAAGCCATGTCTCTGACAGCGCTATTATCGTAAAAGTTCTATTTAATTGTTTTAAGTAATCTGTTATTTTGGATATGTTTGCATTTATACTTCTGCTATTAAAGTGAATAATGGAGAGAACTCCATTTGATATATTGATGTCATTAAACTGCTCTTCATTATAATATTCGCTATCTTTTATTACAGGAAAAAAATGTGCATCAATCACATTTTCAACATTATATATTTTAGGTTCTGAGTCTTCGTATGTTGTCATGTTCTAATGTATTTGTTCATTCCACTGTATATTTTATCCATTTTGATTGTGAGTTGTTTCATTGATTTGTAATTTTTCATCTCTTGAATTCATCCAGATCCGTCAGCTCTTTTATCATTTTAGGCTGAGACCCTTCCTTTGCTTTGATAAAGACGTATCCATTTCTAGTCCATGTTGATGCTATTTTTTTTCTTTGTTTTTTAACCACCTTGCTTCTTTTGCAATTTTTCCATTTTTCTTGGTAAGATGTTCATTTATGTAAACGTCTGATCCCTTCAGATTTCTTCTATTTTGCATAACATAGTTTTTTGTATGGCTCTGAGGGGGAGGGATCAGAATGCTTTGCCTGTTGAAAATATTTCTAAGTGCTGCAGTTCTACAGAAACTGCATACTGAACCTTTAACAGCGTTGTGTGTAAAGTGTTAAGACAGTTTTATCATCAAAGCTGGCTCTAACATCTTCTGAACTAATCTTTTGACCTAATTTCAATCTCCTGACATCATCTGATGTCACTCTCATCCTCTTCTGATGCCATTCGGCAAATCAGGAAGAGCCACGTCTTTCTAGGTCAAATCAGCCTTAAAAGAGCTCTGACTTCTTTTTCCTGGAGTCTGCGGATGAAACTGAAATGTGAGTTTACATCTAAGAGCTGTTTGACGTCTGTTAAACACCAATGACTCGTCATTCAGTTGGGACTTCATAGCACTGCTGGCTATGAGTCCGTTTGTGAGCTCTAAGCTCTATTTTATTGAAATTCCTTCAAGGAATTTCTCGTCTTGAAACATCAACCAGACGACCGTTACTTCAGTGGGTCAAAGGCAGACGTGAGAAGCTACAATCTAAACAGACTGACCTCTCCGGACTTCAAGGATCAATCCATTCTTGGTAGACCGTCAAAAGGTAACGAGTCGCTGATTGTTTACACACCGGACATACGGTACGTCCAGCTGGAGATCGCACGGGGAACGTGTCATATTCTGGTTATCAACATTCAAGATAGTTCACCCCCTCTTTTACTCCATTTTCCTCCTAAAACTTTTCTTTATCTCCTAACAGAAAGTTTAATATAAAATATTTTACTTGTCCTGTTGTTTCTATGTTTGAATCTGTGAACAGTTAGTTATAGGAAATTCGATCGATCCAAACATGTAAAATGTGTGATGTAATTTAATGATTTGTTAATTAAATGATTCAGTTCATAAATTGACGTTTCATGTCTTTACATCCTCACCTCCAAGGCACAGAATTATAGGTATAAATCTAAAAAGAGAGAACTCGTGAATATTGATGATAAGTTTGTCAGGTGAAAACCTGATCGATCAATCTATCATCTGGAATATTGTACGGTCAGCAAAACTGACCGCTGCGATATCCCTACAACACCATATTCTGTGACCACCGTATATTGTGACCGTAGGGGGCAGTTTTGCATGAACTGTTGCAGGTCACAGAATGTGGTGTAACACCGGGTCCAATCGACCGAACCAGAACCAGCTTCCTCTGACCTTGTTTCACAAATAAAAGGCAAAAAATATTATTCTCTAAACTTTTAAAAACCTATTAACATATTAATCTCTAAAACTAAACCTAATGTGCAGCACCACAGGCGGTGGTGCGGGGTGGTCAACCGCCCCACTGTTTTTAGTTTCATTTTTGACGTGCCGCACATTTTTTTCACTTTTGCAGCTTAATAATAATAACTAACAGTTTTGGGTTTCCTGTGACTTATTTGCTGTAAGATAAATGGTAGAAGCCTAATATATGCTCCCAATGTTTTGTTGGTCCTTTTTTGTAAATAATAAATTACTTTTTTTTTTTTTTTTTTGCGGTTTTAATTAGTTAATTATTTTTTGCATCTTGAGATCCTATGACATCAACAACTACTCAAGCTCTATTCGAGTATTATTATTATGTTAATGTCGAGTTTTAAAATTATGTACTCGTTCAACCCCTATAGAGTCTTCCCCATTGCACACTGACAAATTCTGCAAAATCAAAAAGTTTTTAATAAAGCATGAATGTGATTTGGCTTAACGCAACCTTCCTTTGACACGTCAGTGATGTGCTAGTGCCACGAACATTTCAAACATGACTTCTCTTTTCCCCCCACTAAGCTGAAAGTTTAATCCCGTCTTGACTGTCTGTGCAACAATGTTCTGGAAAACGTATTTCACCACCGAGGGTTGGACTCAACAACAGCTCCACAGGTGGGTTCTCCCTCCTCGTTGTTTTATAGGGCAGCCATTTTGGATTAATCTCCTTCTCTTGTGCTTCCTTATCAAAGACTTGATGTGCTTCATCATTGTCAAGTGTCTAACACAGCCCCGAGAGAAAGATATTAATTAACTTTCCGGCAAAACAACATCCTCAAACGCCATGGGAGTTCTCCTCAACTCATCTTTAATTCCTACGGACAAAAAAAATGACGCTCTGATGACAAACTCTGCAACGTGTTCGGTTCTGAGATGGTATAAAACCCAGAGATACGAAGTTGGAACAGCAAAGCGACACTTCTGGAAGGACAATCATCCGGCTGAAGCGAACCTCCTGGAAGATCTCAACCATGAGACAGTGGCTCGTGTCCGTCATCTTCGCCGCGGCTCTCTTGTTCGAGTACAACGCTCTCTCGTTGGCGTCACCGGCGGGTAAAACCGAAGACGGTTCCATGGAGAAGGACGTCTTCACCTCGCTGCTGAGCAACGAGGTGACGGAAAACAACCTGGCCGACGCAGACCTGACAAAAGCCCGAACTTCGAGGGTGATCGTGGTCGCCGCCGATCCCAGCGTTTGGAGGGTCCTGCAGAACGGACTGTCCGTCTACAAGAGAAGAGCCGACGACGACGGCAGCCAGCAGCCGAGCATCCCCATCCTGAGGAGGGACACCATGAGGTGCATGGTGGGGCGCGTCTACCGACCCTGCTGGGAGGTCTAGGACAGTTCTCTTCAACACGACCAAACTCAAGACAAGAAAGAAGTTCTTTCCTGCCTCACGTTACGTTGTGACATGAGATTTATGTGATTATTTACTTAAATTACAACAGATGTGTGAATAAATGCAACAAACCTGAGTTTTTCTCTTTTGGCTGCTGTTTTCTGTAAAAACTGACAATGAAGTTCAAAAGAGCCGTTTTGATCTGTTCAGGTTGGTGTTGCGGATTCAATATAACCAACTAATGTCTTACCTGTTGAAGATAGCTCTTTGGAAAACGTTTGGAGAAATACATTTTCTGACAAACGTTTAAGATTAAAATAGATTGTTTGCATCTTAAAGGTCCACTGACATGATGTTTGAACTATGCATAAAATTGCTCATTATATTTGATTTGATTTGATTTGATGTTTATTCATTCATTTTAAAAGAACAATACCAGACAGTTTCATCATCAGATACAAGAATACAAGTAGGATAAAATGAAGGGAGCAGAAAGAAGATGAAATCTTATTATATCTGCCCCTATAATCCAATATATATGTTGTATCATTCAACTATGTTCGTTTGTACAAGCAAAATGATAAATCAATTTAATTTTGATTTAAAAGTGATTTTAAACTTTGCGCCGTGTTTATTCACGGGAAATCCGATTACACGCGAATGCAACATCGGTGACGTAGTATTGCGTTCGTAAGTCTGAGTTGCCGTACGTTGAGGGCGCGTAAGTTGAGGACTCCCTGTATTGAGCAATTTTATGTATAGTTCAACCATCATGTCAGTGGACCTTTAAAACTGCTCAAATATTTATCAACTGTCGCCAAAGGAGACGAAGGTGGACAAAAATGTTGTTGACAGTGCAGAGAGCCGAACGACTGCCAAAACCTGCTCAAGCAGCCGAAACGATTAAAGTCAAAACAGTCAGAACAGAAGCTAAAAGGTAAATTAGTAGTGAGACCGTAGTAAGTTAGTAGATGTAAGAAAGCATCTACAACCCAAAATTAACTGAACCGTTGTTAAACCTAAGACCAGCAAGATGGTAGCTAAAAACCAAAATTTGCAAAACATTACTTGAGCTAAAACTAGAACAGCTGCTAAAAGCCTAATCACCAAAACCGTAGCTAAAAGTTAAAATGAGCAAAACAGTAACTAAAGGCTAAAGAGAGTTCATAATATAAGAAATCAAATTAACAAAACAGTAGCTAAAAGGTACATTTTGCTAAACAGTTCCTAAAATGACAAAACACTGCTCTTTGAAATCTGCTTCAGCATTCTTGCCTCAGCTTTGTCTTCATTAACTACTATACGTTTGACATCTAGGTAGCCTTTTGCTACCTATAGCTTCTAACTAGCATGTTGCTACTTTTGGCTGATGTTGATTATTTCCAAACGTTTAATTTTTAAATAGCTTTTTTTTAAGTTATAGCTTTGACCTAGCATTTTGGTAATTTTAGCTGTTACCTAACCTTTTGTTATGTAAGTTATTAGCTATAGCCATTTACTATGTACAGCTTCTATTTAGTCTATTGCTACTTTTAATTTTTAGCAAGTATTTTACTACCTTTTTAAAAATTAACTCGTTTGCTGCCTTTTCTTAAAGGAGATCACATATTGGTTTTATAAAATTTTATGGTATGTCTGTGGGCTATCCAGACCATGTTCATTCAATTTAATGCACAAAATAATTCTTAGATAATGAAATATCCCCTTTTTAGTTCTGCCTTTTCTCATTTGCGTTCTACAGGCTGTTTATGATAATGAGCTCTGAAGGCCACACCCTTCAAAAATCTGTTTACATTAACTCCGCCCTCTGTAACAGCCAGTATCTCTAATATGTTGTTGTTTTAAAATTAGCTCTTTTTTTATTACTCATTTGACTTACTGTTAGTGCTAGCTTAAAGCTTCAGTATGTAGCTTTTTTTATAAACATATTTCTTCACTCTGTCACTACCTCCTGACAGACTGATGTTAGCCAGGTAATCTCTGAAAAAAAAAAAAAAATATTGTCCCCTTGCTTCTCCAGGTGGTAAATAAGCATTTCTAAAAAGAAAAGGTGACCCACCATTTTCCAGCCAATAAAAACAGAGTTTTTAATCAGCCAATAAAGAGCTGCGTTCCAGTTGTCCTCAACAGAGCTTCTCACGCCCCAACCCACACCCCCACCTGTAGCCCCAGCGCCGCGCACGTTCTCGTTCAAAGGATTGGAAAGCGATGCAGGACTGTTTTGTATGTCACACAAATTATTAAATTCCCCTTCTTCATCCCTGATCAGGACTTTATTTTTTATTTTTTCAAAAGTCAAATACAGGGAACCCCCGTGTTACGAACGAGATCGGGACCTAAGAACGGTTCGCAGCTCGATCCGTTCGTAGGTAGGGGGTGAAAATTATATTTAAAAAAAAAATTATTCATTCATTCATTCATTCAACCTTTATTTATCATGCTAACGGAGCGCGCGCACACATTTAAGCATGTAAAGTAGTGTACTGTAATGTTAAACATTGCTATTCACATTTACAGAATAAATAAAAATATATTTTCTTACTTTGAGATGGTCAAAGCCGACATCTTAGGTTGCCATGCGTTGATTGTTTTCGGGCCGAGCAGCGCGGGGCCGGCAAGCCACCGCAGCTGCTCCAGGCCTGTGTTAGCTAGCTGGCTAGCTTCTGCTAGCCAAGCCATGAGCTAGTGTTGGAGCGGCGGCGCGATCAATCTGCAGCTTCTGCTGCTCCAGCCGCTGCTCCAGCCTGAGACGTCCACAGAGCTATTCCAGCTAGTAATTAATCCACATGATGCGATCCTGGTCACCAGTGTTCAAAAGGCCGGCTCCCGTGTTAGCTCCAGTGTTAGCTCTGGAGCTAGCCAGGCCGGAGGTGTAGCCAGGCCGGCCGGAGGTGTTCGCACGGCGGCCTGGCACGATCGGCGATAAATCCGCTGCCT
This sequence comes from Garcialebias charrua, assembly GCA_038048925.1. Taxonomy (NCBI): domain Eukaryota; kingdom Metazoa; phylum Chordata; class Actinopteri; order Cyprinodontiformes; family Rivulidae; genus Garcialebias; species Garcialebias charrua. The sequence goes on along the minus strand of JBBPBX010001114.1, from coordinate 66,988 downwards.
GAGACATCCACAAAGTTCACAGAGACGTTTCCAGCTAGTAATTAATCCATATGAAGCCATCCTGGTCACCAGTCTTCGTCCAGCTCTCGGCAGCTAACCTAAGATGGCGTCCGGTCCGGTGTTCTACATTAATTTGTGACCGGAGACCCCAGTGACTGAACCTTAAATAGCGTCCGGTGTTCTACATTAATTTGTGACCGTGTAAACTGAAGACCTACTTCCTGTTTCCCAAAATTGCTCAAAAATTGCTCAAAAATGATCAGAAATGATCTTTTTTATCATAATTATTATTTATAAAGCCTTTAAAACAACCAGAGCTGCAACAAAGTGATGTACACATGAAATTAAGAACATTTAAACACAAAAAAAAAAAAAAAAAAAAATATATATATATTATTTTTTTTTAATTCATATTTTTATTAAATATGATATGTTCGTAAGTCCCGTGGTTCGCAGGTCGATGGGGTCGTAGGTCGGGGGTTACCTGTAATCGCTTCATCCACCGCTCTGTACCGCTTCCTCTGCCGACTGCGATGAATGAGGAAGTGAAATTGTCACTAGTGAATAAAAGTAGGGTTCAACGTGGCTGCCAGAGGCTCTGAAGATTTCCTGGTGTTCTGGACTAGCGCCCCATGGTTTTATTTTTTAGAAGGTTTTAGTAACATATAAACACAGAATATCGCAGCGTCTCCAAGAGACTGCAGCTGGGGGCGGAGCAGATCTCAAGTTCAGCGGAGAATGGACTGTAGCTCCCCTCAGAGCTCTGAGGGGGAGGGAGCAGAATGCTTTTCCTTGTTGAAAATTTTTCTAAGGGTTTTGGTCATTCAGAAATCGCAGATAGTACCTTTAAGATAACTTACCGAAAGCTGTCTGCGCGCGCCGCCATTAGCTGCTCCTTTTAGGCATTAGCCCTCCGAGGCTAATGATAGCTCTTCCTCCTCTGCCCGCTTAGCTCCGCTCGTTGCATGTGGCGGTTTGGGAGCGATCGCTGCTCCAGTCCAGACATACACAAAGTTCACCAAGTATTTCCAGTTAATTTATCTGTATGAGGCAACTTCTGACCGGACCCACGGTCCTCAAAAGCTAGCAGTTCCCAGCAGTTCACGCCCGCAGATGGTCCCTTCGCCGGCGGTCTGCTCGTTTTATTTCTGCCGGCTGCTCGTTGGGAGCGATCGCTAATACGCTAAAAATTGAACTAAAACGTAAAAATAACAATTATACTTTATTTATAAAGCCATTTAAAACAACCACAGCTGCAACAAAGTGCTGTACACATGAAATTAAGAACATTTAAACAAAAGATGAGATGAAATCAGGAAAAACAACCGTCACGTCTTTTATACTGAAGTGGGTTGAGCCTAACCAGGGGTTGCTAGGTGAGGGGCTGGATTCAGGTTTGGGGTGGGTTGTCCTGGCGCTTGTGACGTCACAAGCGCGAGGATTTGAAAACGAGACATTTATATCCCAGAAAAATAAATCTACTTAGAGTAAATATACTGGGTGCATTTCTTTGGCCCTAGGACTGCTTTTTAAAGAAGTAAATACCCAAAGTAGAGTAAAAAAAAAAAACATTAAAAAGTGAATTTTGCATCTGTGGTCCCCTTTAATCAGTGGCGGCTCCAGAGATATTTTTCTGCAGGTGCTAAGGGGGGGCTAAGCATTTTACTGAGGGTGCTATGAAGGATAATTTATTCTTTCAGTTCTCAAGCACAATACGTATTTACTGTCATTCACATCACATGTGGTACATAAGGTGGAACGAAACTATATATACATAGAGTCCCAGTGACATCCAACAAAAATACAAATTGTAAAGAAAAACGGTAAAAAGATCAGACACATGAAATAAGAAATATGCTTAACTAAAAATACATTGAGCACTACTAGTACGAAACAATGCGCCAAACAACAGCAGCACGAACATGAGTCTGTGTGAGCAGATGAGTACGAATGAACACAACAACACGAAATAGATCAGCAGCATGAGATCATCAGCACATAACCAAATGGTATTACAGTGACTACTACTACTACAGTATTGTTTTATTTATTTTTCATTCCTTAAAGTTTACTGACCAACAACAACTTCATTAATAGATTCTACTTCAGTGACTGGTTCTGATTAGTAAAGGGTGAATATATTATTACAGGGAGTTCCATACCAGAACAAATGAATAATCATCTGAATAAAGATGTCTTTGAAGTTTTATTACAAAAATAATCAAACTAAAAATCAACAACAATAATAATAAATAAATAAATAAAGGCTTAATTATACCATACCATACCATACCATTTTATTTATAAAGCACTTTAAACAGGAACAAGTCCACACCAAAGTGCTGGACAAACAAACACGCAACAGGTAACACAGACAATGAAGTACAACACGAAAAACATAAAAACATTGCAGATCATAAATCAAACGATCCAATACAAATCAGCTGGCATTGAAAGCAATGGAGTAGTAGTGAGTTTTTAACCGGGATTTGAAAACTGAGAGGGAGGGGGCCTGTTTGATGAGCAGCGGTAACTCGTTCCAGAGTCTTGGGCCTGCTACAGAGAACGCCCTGTCACCCCTGCGCTTAAGGCGAGTTTCTGGAACTATTAAGAGTACCTGATCCTCTGACCTCAAAGCACGTGGAGGGACATATGGGTGTATCAGATCCGAGAGATAGGCGGTTTATCTTGTCTAGGGCAAAATTAATTATTTGAACAGGAAGTATTTCAGCTGGTGGATCAGATTGTTTTTTTTTTAACTCAATATAATCATTTATTGTTTTTTTTTAAATTGGGTTTTGCAAGGAAAATATCACAACAATCACATATTAAAGAATATTAACTCAGATGAAAAAGAAAATAATCTGACATTTTCTTGGGGGTGCTAAGGGGGTGCTGTGACTTTTCCAGGGGGAGCTATAGCACCCCCTAGCTCCCCCCTGGAGCCGCCTCTGCCTTTAATATTGGCTTTTAGCTACCCTTTTGATACTTTTAGCTTTGAGCTAACTGGCATATTCATTTCTCTGAGGAATGCTAATCCTTACATTTCAAAACGGTGTATTCTTTAAGAGCTGCAGTGACTCTTACTTTATTTTGGCTGGTTTTTTTTGGAGGTTTAGCAGGTCCAGAACACTGTGACGGGCAGAGACGCTCTGATTTCCCAGATTTTTTTGGTTGCATCATCTCCCATGACCCCTAAAATTACTCACAGATTGTTTTAAAGACACATCAGATCCATGTAAACGACTGATGCCTTACGTAGCCGATGGAGCTTTTGGGAAAGAATTAAGGAACCATTTACCATCATCCTGCAAAAGAAAAACAGGTGTCCGATGTAATAATAATAAAATAATTAAGTTAACTCTTAAGAGTTTAAAAGGTGTTCTGTAAATCTGCCTTTTATTAAATGGAGGATTCACCAAAAAAAATAAAAAATCACTCGGGATCAAAATCCTGATTTTGGCTGTTTATGTATAGACGCTGAGGTCATTTATTACAAAATGCTTATAAAGAAAAATACATACAGTACTTTGAGAAATTGTGAAAATACACTGCAAAAATGCAAAAGGCTGTAAAATAAAAAAACTAACTTCAAGCTAAAAGTAGCACAAGACCATAAAAGAGCATGTATGTTGAAGCATATTTCAATTAAATCAGTGCTAGGAAATTATAGAGATTACCATGTGTATTACAGGTGATCCCTGACTTACGAAGGAGTTCCGTTACTACGTATAATTCGTAACTCGAAAATTCGTAGGTCGGGGACTACATGTAGGCTATATACCGCACGAGCCGCCACTGATACACGTACATGTACTGTAATGAACAGTTACCAAGTTACCAAGCACTTCGCCTATCCTAACACAGCTACTGTAATTATAAAAAAACACATACATTAAAAAAAAAAATCTTACTTTGAGCTGCAGCTTGTCTCGTCTGTTTGCATGTTAGCTCTTGCATGTCCGAGCTCCGCAGCTTCGTGTAGCTCCGCAGCTTCGTGTAGCTTCGAGGCTTCGTGTAGCTCCGCAGCTTCGTGCAGCTCCACGCGGTCCAAACTGTTTACAGGAAGGACTGTTAGCTTGTTAACTCCATACATTTGGAGCCAGAAAAAGAGTTAATAACTTACTGGAAGCCGTTTCTCCGCGGTGTTCGTCCAACAAGCTACGCCGCGTTAGCTCCGCCGCGTTAGCATGTTAGGCCGCGCTGCCTTAGCATGTTAGACCCTCCAAAAAGGCTGCCGCAGCTGTTAGCTCGATAACAATCCAACATCTGAGGCTGCCAGGCAGACATCGAGGCGAGCTCCGCCGCCTGTCGGCTCCGTGTCCCCGGTGAGAGCGATAGCATCCACCCGTCCATCCTACAGCTAGGCTTGTTAGCATGTTATCTGTTGCTTCTCCGGCTCAGCACGCTGTCTGCTGCTTCACAGCGTTGTTTTCCTTCGTCCATCCGTCACTCCACAAAACCGCCGTTCAGCTCCTGCTCATGTATCCGAGCGCAGGAACCTCTAACGGACACTGTCCGTCCGAACATGGCTCTTGAGGCCGGAGCTAACTGGCTAAACAGCCGAACACCGCCGGACACTGCCGGAAACTGCGTAATCGGCTTCAAAATAATAATACAGTAATATTAATAATAATAATACTTTATTTATAAAGCCATTTAAAACAACCACAGCTGCAACAAAAATGCTGTACACATGAAATCAAGAACATTTAAACACACAAAAAAAATTAATTTCATATTTTTATTAATTATGATAACTTTGTAAAGTCGGAACTTCGTAGGTCGATGTCGTCGTAAGTCGGGGACCACCTGTATTTACAAACTGGGAAAAACATTTGTAAATAAAGTTAAATATTTTGGAAAGTATAAAAGTTACTAAAGCCAAATGTTGTAGCACTGATCTGAATGAGCTGAACATTTACAGTAGATATATGGAGGGTTAAAAGCATATTGTTCAGATAGATGGCACAAAAAAAAAAACAAATCAGTATTCAGACAAACAGCAAGGCAACCTTTGAATATAAATGTTTTTGCACTGTATTCTTTTTTTTTATTTAAATCTGTCTCCAGTAAATAAAGCCCTCCTCCTCCCCCCATGTTTCCAGCTGAAGTTTAGCCTCGAGGCAGAGCACCTGTTGGTGTCTGTCAGATATACTGCTTCAAGCACCGAAGCTGGAAATATGTGCGGGATCTGAGGCTCGGCGTGGGATTGTTGGACGAGAAGTTGGGAAACAACGTGTTTGTGTGTAACTGAAAGCCACAGAGGGTCCCTGTTAGAGATCTGGATCCACACTGACCCAGATCTGAAGGGCTTCACCCTGGACCTTAAAGTTTAAACTGCAGTCGGCTGAGAGACAGTGATCGTCCAGTTTGGGCCCTGATCTCATTCAGACATGGAGACTCAACAAACTAAGGCCATAGAGGACTCAAAGACCAACCAAGAAGGTAAGAATTTGGACTTCTGGTCAATAAAACCTCTATAAAATCCTAGTTAATGACATTTGAGCATAATAGTCAAAAGCATCATACATGAATAAAAACCTTAAGGTATGGACAACATTCAACGTATGTTACAGATACAAACAGCGGAGACGGAGAAGTTAGGGTCAACCCTTGCATTGTATCTCGATGGGCTTTCCTGACCTTTTACAAAACCAGCCTCCTGTAACCAAAGCTGTGGGTTTTTAATAGCTGACAGGAGTGAAGCTGCAAGCAGAAACACTGAGCTCAGCAGGTTATAACCCTGAATGTTAGTCCAGGAGCAGAGCATCAATTCTTACATGTGATGGAGTGTTTGAGAGACATTTTACTTAAGTAAATAATTACCGTTGTTGCAAGTTCTGCTATTCTGTTTGGCTGTTTTAGTTGCAACCCTTATTTGTTGCCTTTTCAACCTCTTTTTGCACTTTCTTCAGGCAGAGACACATATTACATTTAGTTGGACAAATATGTGTGGGTTTTCTCCTGGTACAGTACTTGGGTTTCCTCCCACAGATCAAAAACATGCATGTTAGGCTGATTGGTGACTCTAAATTGTCTCTAGGTGAGAGTGAGAGAGTGAATGATTGTTTCGTTTGTCTCTGTGTGTCCCTGTGATGGACTGGAGACCTGTCCAGGGTGTCCCCCGCCTCTCGCACAGTATATGCTGAATATGAGCACCAGTGACCCCTGTGACCCAAAAAAGAAGAAGCGGGTAAAGATGATGGATGGATGTTTCACATACTGCAACACCAAAAATGTTAACCTGCAAGCAAACAGGAAGTTGCTCAGAGTCCCGAAAATCTGAACAGGATGTGACAAAATTTGGTGTAAAAAATAAAATCTCATAATAGCGCCCCCCCCCCCCCAAAAAAAAAAGCTGTAGGATTTGACAAATTAAATTTAATGGTGAGGTACTGATAAGCTGCAAACACATCTGTTCTGTGAAGTCCATTGGTTCTATTGCAATGGTTTTATCTGGGTGTCCAAAAACTTCTTTAAAAAGTCTTCAGTTGATCCAAAATGATGCTGACGAGTCTTAACTGGAGTTAGTGGGAGAGACCATATCTCTCCAGTTTTAGCTTCTCTCCATTGGCTCCCTGTCAAATCCAGAATTGAATTCAAAATCTTACTTCTAACCTACAAAGCTCTCAACAACCTAGCTCCATCATGTATTAGAGATCTTAATTGCTCCATATTTTCCTAACAGAGCACTTCACTCTCAGACTCAAAGTCAAAGTCAACTTTATTGTCAGAACTGCAATATGTACAGGACATACACAGGATTGAAATTGCGTTTCTCTCAGTCCCTCGGTGCAACAGTAACCATTTAAACACTAAAACATTTAATAAACATAAGCATAAAATAGTAAAAGTGTAACACTGTCCTGAGTTTTTGCATAGTAGTATAAAAGTATGAAAATTTACACCAACACTAAAACACTAAACATTTAATGAACATAAGCATAAAATGAAATAATAAAAGTGTAATACTGTCCTGAGTTTTTGCATAGTAGTATAAAAAGTATATCTATAAAATAAACTGAAGGTTCTAGCATTGACATTTGCAAAGAGTGGCAAAGCAGCATATGAGTTAATGTACACAGTATATGTATGAGGTAGTTGATGTTGGTATAGAGGCAAAGTGGCATATGCAGTAAGGCACATAAGGCACATTGGGCATCCTTAAATAAGGCTAGTCAGAGAATACTGTATATGTATCAGCAGTAGTGTAGATATAAAAGTAGTGTAAATGTAAACAGTAGTAATAAATGTAGTAATAAATGTAAACAGTATTAATAAATGTAAACAGTGAATGTAAACAGTAGTATGACTATAGGCAGTAATGTAATACAAACATTAGTGCAAATATGAGAAGTAGTGCAAACTGAATGAGCACATGACCGAGAGTTTAGTGAATAACCCGTTTGATGACACAGAGTCCAGTGTTAAAATCTTTGTGTTGTGTGGTAATGTGTGAGAAAGTTTTTTGTGTTAAGGCAGTTCAAATGGGAGGGGAGGCAGAGCAGGCAGAGTGTTTAGCATCCTGACTGCCTGATGAACAGAGCTGTCTCTCAGTCTGCTGGTTCGAGCCTGGAGACTCCTCAGTCTCCTCCCTGATGGCAGCAGTCTAAAGCGGCTGTGTAGTGGGTGTGTGGGATCACCTGCCATGCAGTGGGCTTTCCGAGTGAGGCGTTTGCTGTGTAAGTCCTGCAGTGAGGGCAAGGAGGTGCCGACGATCTTCTCAGCTGCTCTCACGATGCGCTGGAGGCTCTTGCGGCAGGATGCAGTACATGCACCAAACCACACAGTGATGCAGCTGGTCAGGACACTTTCTATGGCACCTCTGTAGAAGGTGCACATGATGGGGGTTGAAGCTCCAGCCCTTTTCAGCTTGCGGAGAAAGTAGAGACGCTGGTGAGCCTTCTTGGCCAGTGATGCAGTGTTCCTGCTCCAGGACAGGTCCTCTGAGACGTGCACTCCCAGGAACTTGGTGCTGTCTACTCTCTCCACTGCGGTGCTGTTGATGGTCAGAGGGGCATGTTGTGCATCCCTCTTCCTGAAGTCCACAACAATCTCCTTTGTCTTCTCCACGTTGAGAGTGAGATTGTTGTGTCCGCACCACAAGGCCAGGCGGCTCACCTCGTTCCTGTAGTCCGTCTCATCGTTGTTGCTGATGAGACCTACCACTGTTGTGTCGTCCGCAAACTTGATGAAGTGGTTGGAGCTGTATGATGGTGTGCAGTCGTGTGTTAGCAGGGTGAATAGAAGGGGGCTCAGTGATGGGGATTTTAAACCCCTGTTACCTTAATATTAACCACACACGATAAACAAGAGAACAGTGTTAAATCAGACAAACAACCTTGCAAGGGGGAAGGGCTTTTAATGTCTTTTGAAACTTAGTTTGGTCTCAAATACATTGTCCAGCACAATTCCGAATTGTACTGGACATGACAAGCTATTTAAACAAGAAGCAGGTGGAGTTTGACAAGCTCTGACGTCTTACAGATAAAACAAACAAGTCATGGTTCTGATCAAACAAGAACATCTAATCCAAACATTTGTCAAGGCTAGAAGACTGTCTTTTCTGTATCAAGGAGAAAAGCAAACAACATGTTTGTACTATCAAATATAAGTGTTTAAAGGGAACAGAGAATATTTGATATAAGTGAGCTGGGTTATAATTATTGGGTCAGAGTAATTAGTTTTAGATGATAAATATTGAACATCTCCATCAGCACACATCCTTGTGGGGCCCCTGTGTTCAATGTGATGGTGCTAGATGTGTTACTCCCGATCCGTACTGTCTGTGGTCTCCCGGTCAGGAAGTCTAGCAGCCAGTTACACATTGAGGTGTTCAGCCCCAGACTGTCCAGTTTAAGGATGAGCTGTTGGGGGATGATGGTGTTGAATGCCGAGCTGAAGTCGATGAACAGCATTCTAACATAAGAGTCCTTCGTGTCCAGATGTGTGAGAGCTGTGTGGAGGGCAGAGGAGATGGCATCGTCGGTTGAGCGATTAGGTTGGTATGCAAATTGGAAGGGAGGCAGGGAGGACAGATGTGATGCTTTTCATGACTAGCCATTCAAAGCACTTCATCAGGATGGGGGTGAGTGCTACTGGGCGATAGTCATTGAGGCATGCGGGCGTTGCAGGCTTACTTGTGGTTCCTAGAGTTTCCAAAAGAATGGGAGGAAGATCTTTCAGTTATCAGGCTCCTCTCTTGTGGAACCAACTTCCAGTTTCTGTCCATGAGGCTGACACATTGCCCAGTTTTAAGACTGGGCTGAAAGACTTTCCTTTTTGATAAATGCTATAATTTGGGTTGGCTTGTTACTGTATGCTACTATAGGCTTAGACTACTGGAGGACAAACTGACCTCATTTTCTTAAATTAATTGTTAAAATTGAATTGTTTTCATGCCATTTCTATCTTAACATGTGATTCTTGACCTGCCATTGTGTATCTGTTCCTCTCAAACCCAGCTGGTCGAAGCAGATGGCCACTTGTCCTGAGCCTGGTTCTGCTAAAGGTTTCTTCCTCATGAGGGAGTTTTTCCTTTCCACTGTCACCTTCTTGCTTGCTCAAGATGAGAGTCTGTGATGGAGTTGAATTCAAAGCAGTCTGCTCCTCAGATAAATAATGTTATAT
>JBBPBX010001114.1:12240-56987 GCA_038048925.1 Garcialebias charrua | reverse complement strand
AGACTGAGTTAAATTGAATTGAGTCTTGTGAGGTTGTGACCATGAAAATGTTTTTTTTTCCTTCAGGGTAAATGTCCAATTTTGTAATTTTTTTTCCTTTAAGGCGTAATAAGCCACGCCTTACCTGAGGCTGCCTTGTAGGTGTGACTTGAAGGTATATTCCGTAAGCTGTCAGTCAAATTTTCTAATTATCCAATTAGCCATTTTTTGAGCAAAATATGAATAAAAATCTTCTTTTTATTGCCCCCTAGTGTTGAATGTTTGTTAAATTTGGTGTTTTAAATCAGAACTGGATCCCCTTATAAGAGAATGAATCATCCATCCATCCATCCATTATCTTTACACGCTTCTTCCTTTTCAGATTGTGTGATAAGAGAATATGTTACATTTGGTTAGTGACACATATTTGCACACCCTTGGAGACCATTTATGTTTTTTAACTTAAGTGTTAGTATTTAAAGTGACTTTTTGTAAATGCCTAAACAGGTGGTGCTGCGGATGCAGAGCTGGCTGAAGCCATCATGTCTCGGTGTTTCCACCCCTCACTGATTGGACCAGAGATGTGGGAAGGATACGTGTTTTCTGACCTGGAGATTCGAATCAAAGAATCCACGGATGTGTACGGGGCAGTGCTCTGGCCCTCGGTTCATCCTTTTTCCTACCCTCCTTAGCTTCTGTGTGTCCTTTAAATTGTGACCCTGCCACTGAACAATAAACTTGTTTTCCCGACAGGCGATGGTGCTGTGTCACTTCTTAGAAACCAACCGGGACGAATTCAACCTGGCGGAGAAAAACGTGATCGAGCTGGGAGCTGGAACCGGCCTCGTCACCATCGTATCCTGCATTTTAGGTACAGAAAAATAATCAAAACAATCCACGAATTTGCTTACATGTGAACTTATTTTAGTTTAGTTTAGAGTCAGAGTCAGAGTACTTTTATTAACATTGCACAAGTTTTCACCAATACAGCGTGAATATGTATGCACATGCAGTCATCCTGAAGGGGGGGTGAGTGTGTGAAGCTGCTGCCTAATTCAGACCACAATAGACGAATCACATTATGTTCTTCAGCGCGGCCTCTCTCATCCGTATTGGGATGAAGGTCAAAGGTGTGAAACAAGGAAAGTACCATAAGGGTCACGGCATTGGTATTAAAAAAAAATGTATCACATTTTGTCTGTCAAGACACCACACGAGACAGTAAAAACCATACCATAAGCACATTTAAGACAGTTACATGTTGCATTTTGAGACTTAGTTTTTGAGTTTTTGAGACTTAGCATTTTGAGAATCAGTTTTAATTCCTTAACTTCACTGTCTCTCCAGGTGCTAAAGTAACATCTACAGACCTACCGGATGTGTTGGGGAACCTCCAGTACAATGTCACACGCAACACCAAGAACAGATGCAAATACACCCCTCTGGTACTTTTAGTTGGTTTTACACATTCATAAAAGTACAATACATTTTTGTTTTCTTTTGTAAATCATCCATCCCTGTAAGGATATATGTACTGGTCAGATTTATTGACTGTACAGTACTCCAAATGAAAGAATGAGCAGTTTTACCTGACACAATCTTCTCATCAATTATTTCACGAGTTCTCTCTTTTTTCAGGATTTAAACCAATAAATTGTGACTAGACAAGATGTAATTGACAGGAAACGTTATTACATTTGCCCTACCAAAGGTAGAATCATTTAATAACAGAATCATAAATTTACATAAAATGTGTATAACGGATTGGTTCTGATTAAATTTTCATATAAACTTAACTGTCGACAGATTCAGTTTTAGAACAACAGCACAAGTAATGAGATGACATATTACTTTATATCTGTAGGCACATATTTCTTAAAGTTCTGGCAAGAATAAGTCAGAGAAAGTTTAGGAGGAATAAGATGGAGGATTAAAGATAGAAGTTTATCAGGGAAGTCAGTGCAAACAGAAATTAACACACTCTCCGGCCGATCACCACCGATGTTTGTCTGCAGGTCACTGAGCTGATCTGGGGTCAGGAGGTGTCTCAGCGTTTCCCTCGTGCCACACATCGTTTTGACTACATCCTGGCAGCCGACGTGGTTTACGCCCACTCTTACCTGGACGAGCTGATGGATACCTTCGACTACCTGTGCCAGGACCACACTCAGATACTTTGGGCCATGCGTTTCCGACTGGACGCGGAGAACAGATTTGTGGACCGCTTCCAGCAGCGTTTTCACCTGGAGGAGCTGTACGACCTGCCCAGTCTGAGTATCAAACTGTATCGAGCCTGCAGGAAGGACCAGAGGACCGGGGACCAAAGAGAGGCTGCTGCCTGAACCGCTGAACTTTAACAGAGCTCTGAATATTAAAGTCACTTTCTATCTGGATGTTTTCCACAGCTCCCAGTCAGAGATTGGCTGTAAAAAAAATCTGTTGGACTGGCAGTACTCATAGCTGAGCACTGATATTAATGTTCAAAATGCAATAAAATAATAACACATGAAAAAAAGGCTATGTCTGCGAGGAAGACAATGTGAACAAAACAGCTAAATCTTTTGTCGAAACAAAAAACTCAAGTTAATGGTCAATGAGTAGAGGTGTATACTATACTGAATGAGAGGCAATAAGCAGAAAATGTGTGTGTATGTACTAGGGCTTTAACAGACTACTCGAGTAATCGACACATCAATTACTTGGACCTCAATGAGTTTTTTTATTTCAAGTCGAGTATTCGCAGTGACGTCATCACGTTGCAGTTACAGAACAGAAAATGAATCAACTTCCTGTTTGGAGCGCGATGCGAACCGGTGTTACACCATATTCTGTGACCACTGTATATTGTGACCATAGGGGGCGGTGTTGCATGAACTGTTGCAGGTCACAGAATGTGGTGTAACACCGGGTCCAATCGACCGAACCAGAACCAGCTTCCTCTGACCTTGTTTCACAAATAAAAGGCAAAAAATATTAATCTCTAAACCTATAAAAACCTATTAACATATTAATCTCTAAAACTAAACCTAATGCGCAGCACCACAGGCGGTGGTGCGGGGTGGTCAACCGCCCCACTGTTTTTAGTTTCGTTTTTGACGTGCCGCACTTTTTTTTTTCACTTTTGCAGCTTAATAATAATAACTAACAGTTTGGGGTTTCCTGTGACTTATTTGCTGCAAGATAAATGGTAGGAGCCTAATATATGCTCCCAATGTCTTGTTGGTCTTTTTTTGTAAAAAATAAAAAATATATAGTATATATATTTTTTTGTTGTTGCAGTTTTAGTTAGTTAATTATTTTTTGCATCTTGAGATCCTATGACATCATCAACTACTCGAGCTCTATTCGAGTATTATTATGTTAATGTCGAGTTTAAAAATTATGTACCGGTATTCATTCAACCCCTAGTATGTACACTAATACTATTGTGAATGAGAGGCAATAGATGTGTGTGTGAGAGAGGAAAATAGTTTAAGTCCTACACGGCCCCTCATAGATGTGTGTGTGTGTGTGTGTGTGTGCGTGCGTGCGTGCGTGCGTGCGTGCGTGCGTGCGTGCGTGCGTGCGTGTGTGTGTGTGTGTGTGTGTGTGTGTGAACTAATACTATTCTGAATGAGAAGCAATAAGCAAAAAATTAGATGTGTGTGTGTGTGAATAATACTATACTGAATGAGAGGCAATAGGCAAAAAATACCATACCAGCTTTATTTATAGAGCACTTTAAACACCTACAGGACCAAAGTGCTGTACACACAACAAAACAATCACAATCAGGTAATAAAATGATTAAAATAAATAAGAGTCACAAGTTGAGGAATCATACAATCAGATAAAACAAGCGACTAAAATTATTAAAAGTCAACATCGCAGATGGTGTCATAGGCCAGGGAGAAGAGATGGGTTTTAAGAAGAGATTTAAAAACAGACAGGGAAGAGGCCTGTCTGATGTTCAAGGGAAGGTTGTTCCACAGTTTAGGAGCTGCCACAGCAAAAGCACGGTCTCCTCTGAGCTTGCGTTTTGTCTTTGGGACACTCAGGAGCAGCTGATCACATGACCTGAGGGATCGAGAGGGTGTGTATGGCTGCAGCAACTCGGACAGATAGGGCGGGGCAAGACCATTTTGCGCTTTAAAAGCAAATAAAAGAACTTTAAAATGAATCCTGGAATGTACGGGCAGCCAGTGCAGGGAGGTTAAAACAGGAGTAATGTGGTCAAACTTTCGTGTGCCAGTTAAAAGTCGTGCAGCGGCGTTCTGTACCCTCTGAAGCTGAGAGATACACGAATCACTGATTCCTATACAGGTAGTCCCCGATTTACGAGCGCTCTGATCTGCGAGGTTCCAGACTTACGAGCTGCGAATTTTTGGAAAAAACAAAAAAAATACTGAGTTTTCATGTGTTTTTTCACTACAGTTAGTTAGTTAAGCATATAAACACACGTTTCCGATCATTTTTATGCACTCAAAAGTAGTTTTTAGATGAAAATAGAGTGTTTTTAGTCGCGCTAGCGAAAACCGTTCCAATTTACGAGCGGATTTCCGGATTTCCGAGAGAAATGGCGGCCGTTCCAAATTACGAGATTTCTGGTTTACGAGCGCCTCGTTGTAACGGATCTCGCTCGTAAATCGGGGACTACCTGTATAGAGTGCATTACAGTAGTCCAGCCGTGTGGTCACAAAGGCGTGAACTACTGTTTCAAAATGCTGCTTGGAAAGAATTGGCTTCACCTTAGCCAGCTGCCTCAGATGGAAAAAACTAGTTTTAACAACTGCTCTGATGTGGTTTTCTAATTTTAGTCCGGCATCGATCTTGACCCCCAGGTTTGTAACAATAGGTCTGATGTATTGAGCCAAGGAACCAACATTGACCTTGGGAGTCTCAGTGGAGCTTCCAAAAACCATCACCTCAGTCTTCCCCTCATTAAACTTTAAAAAGTTCACAGCCATCCAGGCTTTGATGTCCTCCAGACATGAAAACAGAGGGGCCAGAGAGTTGGAGTCCTTTTTCTGAAGCGGGACATAAATCTGCGTATCATCTGCATAACAATGAAAGGAGATCCCATATTTTCTAAGAATGGAGCCAAGAGGGAGCAGGTACAGTGTGAAGAGGAGGGGGCCTAAGACTGAGCCCTGAGGAACCCCACACAGAAGAGGAGCAGAGGAGGACACATGGTCACCAAGGCGGACACAGAAAGTACGGTCGGCTAAGTAGGACCTAAACCAGTTCAGTGCTGCACCGCTGACACCCCCCCATTGTTTCAAACGACATAGTAAGATGTCATGGTCCACGGTGTCAAAAGCAGATGATAAATCTAAAAGCAGGAGGACAACACTGTCACCAGAGTCTGTTGCTAAAAATATGTCGTTAAAAACCTTTAAAAGAGCAGATTCTGTAAAACTGTAAGACTGTAAAACCTCGAGAATGTTCTGTTCTTCCAAATATGCTGATAGTTGGTTGTACACAACCTTCTCGAGCATTTTTGAAAGAAATGGCAGTTTGGAGATGGGCCTGTAGTTAGCAAGAACAGAGGGGTCAAGAGTGGGTTTCTTAATGAGAGGCTGGACATCTGCATGTTTAAAATGTCCAGGGACCACACCAGAGGACAGACTGCTGTTCAGAAGAGCCAGGACTGAAGGACCTACAGTGATGAAAACCTCTTTGAGTAAACGAGGAGGAACAGCATCACTTGGTGAACCTGTTGGCTTCAAGTGACTGACCACCTCCTGCAGAGACGACAGAGTCACAGGTTCAAAGCTGTCAAAAACAGCCGCGCAGGGCACAGAGACTGAGGGGTCATGAGCAGAAGGTGAGATCTGGGCTCTAGTGGAATTGACTTTCTCAACAAAGAAGCTTAGAAAGTTTTCACATGCAGCAGGTGAAGGTTCAATACAGTTTGTTTGCGGTGCGTTGAGAACAGAACCAATAACTTTAAACAGAACATGAGGACTGTGACTGTTTGATGCAATCACATTTGACAGGTATTTTCTTTTGGCATCTTTCACAGTTTTTTGATAGTGACGCCAGCAGTCCTTTAATATTTGAAACAACACCTGTAATTTGTTCGATTTCCACCTGCGCTCAGCTCTGCGACACTCTCTCCTAGCTGCCCTGGTGTTTTCGTCCAACCACGGTTCACACTTGATTTTAGGAGATTTGATTTTTAACGGACACACAGCGTCCAGAACCGTTTTGCAGGTGGAGTGAAACCATGAGCTGAGGGCCTCAGTGTTGTTGGTCTCTGGGATGGTACAGTTCTGATTAAAAGCAGATGAAAAGTGACCAGCAGTGGAAGAGTTCAGAACACGACAGAGTCGAGCTGCCATTTCAAAAATGTGTGTATGTGAAGTAATACTATTCTGAATGAGAGGAAATAAGCAAAAAAAATTTTGATATATGTGTGTGAATAATACTATACTGAATGAGAGGCAATAGATGTGTGTGTGAGAGAGGAAAATAGTTTAAGTCCTACACGGCCCCTCGTAGTATGGGGTGTGATTGTAAATTTACACAGTCAAAAATTAACAGGAGTATTTTGGTTTATTTAGCCTTTCACTTGAGTTAAAATTTAGGCGTGCTTGGGCAGCTCCAAAAAGAGGCTAAAATCACCACTGTCAGTAAATTATAACAACTTTTCTGGTATTGTGCCACAATTAAAACACTTTTAAACTTTTTTAAGTTTATCAGGTGAAAACTCTCCCCCTTACTGCACCTATGTTAGGGAGTAAATGTGCTGCTTCGGTAACTCGAACACCTGTGGTTCACCATACTTTGGAAACTCACCAGTTGGCTTAATTATCTTGGAAATATAGTATGTTAGAGTCACTTACAGTACTATGAATGTTAAATCTGATACTTTAATGATTCTAAATCCTCAGAGGTTTTCAGGGTCATTTTTCTGAGCCGTAATTCCTCGTCTTCCTGCCCGCCAGGAGGATACGTGATATCTGGCTGCGGAGCGAGGGGAGTGTTGACAAGATGGATAAAAGCTAAAGAGGTTTAAGCTGGTGGATGTGAATATTGCTGCCATTGTCAGGATAAATAAATACTTAACAGCTGAAGTTGGTGTGAGGCCTTGTGCTTGTATCAGCTCACTGTCACCCTTAATGCCAATCATTGTCTGAGAGACACTCCTGTCATCAAGCTGAAAATCTGGCATCTTTTAGCAAAATAAAGCCCCCAGCTGAACTAGCATGAGGGCCTAAATTTAAAAAACTTCTGATATAAATCAATTTAAATGACGACACCTGAATATGGGATGTGATGTTTTGTGTTCAAATGCAGTGGATGTCATCGGAGCTCTTATCTTTTCTGGGGGTGCTTGATACGTGCAGCCTGATCCGGTTACCTCCTAACTTTGCTGGAGCAACTGAGGCCATTGCAGGAAAAGGCAAGCGGGTAAACACAACATGGAAACAGTCCAAACCCAGCATCTAAATTTACATGGACTTTTTTGCATGAGTGGACCTCACAACAATATGCGAGCATAAGAACAAAAAAAAAAAGCAGGATAATTTACCTCAGACCGTCGGTAACTGTCATCTAAAGTAAATATTTAGGGACCAATTTAATGACTTGTTATTCTCTGTTCTTCTATTCTGGTCTGATACATCGACAGCCAGCCTAATGTCAAGGCTCAAGCTTCCACGTGGTTTGGTTCAACCGACTGCTTTGTTTACACTGAGTGCAGACCCGCATTTAAAAAAAACTCAACATATCTGTAAAACTGCTGGAGTGAACTCTTTCAAACGGTAGTTTAGGACAGCCTTTTTAACTTGATTTCAAACTTTGCAACAAGAACCTTTAAGTGATACTTCTTGAATTATCAAAAATTATTTTGGTATTAATTCAGGTTATTCTCCCACATTTCTTTTACCGATTTAAGGGAATTGTTTAGTGAGCAGATCAGATTTTAAACCTTTCATTTATTAGATTTAGAAGAGGTAATAATGTAATTATATAGCTTGTCCTTTATTTGCACATTTACCAAAGCTGTAACTGCTTTATTTATACAGGTGGTCCCAGACTTACGAAGGAGTTCCGTTCCTACGTATCATTCGTAACTCGAAAATTCGTAGGTCGGAACGCGCCGCACGTGGCCATTTCGTAAAACCGGATTTTCATTCGTAAGTAGGAAAAAGCATGCTAACGCTGCGCCGCACACCCGTTTATCTACATGAGACTGAACAAGCGTACATACTGTTCCTAAACATGCACAGAACTTTATTTAAAATCAGTTAGCTAACAAATTACAACACACTTTCATCTATAAACACATACCTGTAGGCTACTTGAATGTCCAGAGGACCAGACTTAGCTTTTTTAGACATACCTGTACTGTATTTAGAGATATACCGTACTGTATATTAATTTAATTAAAAAATACAATTTCTTACTGTGAGCTGGTCTCAGTCAGTCCGTGTCTCCGGTGGGGGTAGCGTCAGCATTTTAGCACCTGTTAGCTCGGGGTGTCCCTCCAAAAGGCTGCACTGCTGTTTATCCACGTTTTAACATGTCACCTCGGAGTTCATCCAACATCTGAGATTGCCAGGCAGACACGGATGGAGCTCCCAGCTGCAGGCTCTCGCCGCCGCGCGAGTCGGGTCCGCTTTAGCATTAGCCCCCTTTAGCTCAAGGTTTCGTCCCTCCAAAAGGCATTTTAGCCCCCGTTAGCTTGGTGTCCGTCCCTCCAAAGAGGCTGCACCGCTGTTTATCCACGTTTTAACATGTCACCTCGGAGTTCATCCAACATCTGAGGCTGCCAGGCAGACACAGATGGAGCTCCGGCTGCCCGCAGCAGATTCTCACCCCCATTTCAGAACAAGCGCGAGCTAACAGAAGCTAAAAACAACGCGACCGGAAACCAGCGAAACAAACCGGAAGTGATGTAATTCGGGTTTAAAATCCATCCATCCATCCATCCATCTTCTTCCGCTTATCCGGGGTCGGGTCGCGGGGGTAGCAGCCTAAGTAGGGAGGCCCAGACTTCCCTCTCCCCAGCCACTTGGAGCAGCTCCTCCGGGGGAATCCCAAGGCGTTCCCAGGCCAGCCGAGAAACATAGTCCCTCCAGCGCGTCCTGGGTCTTCCTCTGGGTCTCCTCCCGGTGGGACATGCCCGGAACACCTCACCAGGGAGGCGTCCAGGAGGCATCCTAACCAGATGCCCGAGCCACCTCAACTGGCTCCTCTCGATGTGGAGAAGCAGCGGCTCTACTCCGAGTCCCTCCCGGATGACTGAGCTTCTCACCCTATCTCTAAGGGAGAGTCCAGACACCCTGCGGAGAAAACTCATTTCAGCCGCTTGTATCCGAGATCTTGTTCTTTCGGTCATAACCCAAAGCTCATGACCATAGATGAGGGTGGGAACGTAGATCGATCGGTAAATTGAGAGCTTTGCCTTTTGACTCAGCTCTCTCTTCACCACGACAGACCGGTACAGCGCCCGCTTCACTGCGGACGCTGCACCTATCCGCCTATCGATCTCACGCTCCAGTTTTCCCTCATTCGTGAACAAGATCCCGAGATACTTAAACTCCTCCACTTGGGGCAGGACCTCCTCCCCGACCCGGAGAGTCGGGTTTAAAATAATAAAAATAATACCCTGATGCATGCTCAATAATCCAGGTAGAAAAATCTAAAAAAGCTAAGTCTGGTCCTCTGTCCTAATAAAAATAATCATTTAAATAATTTATAAAGCCATTTAAAACAACCACAGCTGCAACAAAGTGCTGTACACATGAAATTAAGAATATTTAAACATGAAAAAAAAATCATAATTTTATTAATTATAACTTTGTAAAGTCGGAACTTCGTAAGTCAAGGGCTTCGTAAGTCGGGGACCACCTGTATATATATACCAAACTCCTGACCATGAGTGGTCTAATGATGTTAGTGTTTTGGACATGATTTTAATGTGACACACACATTCCACCCCTCCCTGCCAAGATGCTGCCAAACTAAACACAAATCAGATGCTGGTTCTGGTTTAACACCCCCACCCCTCCTTAATTGACCCTGTGAGTATTTTTAAACAACCTCATAAAAAAAAAAAAGATGCAATATCAGATTGACATGAAACATTTGGGCCAATTTGAGTCCAGTTACTCAGACTGTTGCTAGTTTTTCCACAGTTTAGAAGAGTTGATGTGTTTAAACTGTGAAACTGGTTTTAATGGTCCACCAGCTGCTTTGGACCACCTGCAGAACAGTCCTGAAGTCTCACATTCTCTTCGTTCCCTGCTTCCAGTTGGCTCCCTGTTTGAGTCATTTTTGTTGATGTGGTTGAAACGTCGGGCCCTCTGCTCTCGTATCAGGCTTATATGAGCGCAGCTCTAAAAATACCCCTGTGTCCTTGTGCTGATGATGGGTGTGTCCTGCTGGATGCTGAGGGTCTTTTTATCCTCAGAGTCGCGGGTGTCCAGACGCACCGGGGCTCCTCTGGAGAACTGTTGCAGGAACTAAAGCTCCCAGGTAAGACACCTGAGAAATATTAAAGGATTCTGGACTGAGTTTGAAACAACCTGTGCTCTGTGCTGATTTTGAAGTGTGTCGTTCTGATGTTTTGCACTGTAAAAATCGTATGCTCTTCTTACTACAACAATGATGTTACCACACTTAAAGTTTATAAACCGTATACATTTCTATGATTTATTCACACAGAATAACTTAATTCATATGGAAGAAATGACTTGCGTGAGGGGTGACGTGGAGGAGGAAGAGGAGGAAGAAGATGGGGTGGAGGAAAACAAAACGAGAGAAAAGGGTAATTTGAACCACCTTGGTTGTTTTGATTTGAGCCTCTTAGTTCTGAAGAATTTGATTTCTATACACTTCACAGAAGAATCCACTGCGGGGAAGAAACAAAAACCGTCCTCCTGGGCTCCATGTTTTTACTCCAAAGCTGGAAAAGAGGTTTACAGCTACGCTGGTCATAAGATCACCATCGAGGAGGGTTTGGACTTCTATGCAGGCACGATATGGCCCGCGGTGAGTGGCGCCGTTTGGTCCCAAACCTTCTTTTATTGTAAACTCTTTCTTTAGAGCGACCAAAGCAAAGGTCAGATCTGCCAATGCATCTCCCACTCCATCCCATCATCACTTGTGAACAAGACAGATACTTAAAATTCTCCACGAGGCAAAGACTCCCCCGCCTCCAAACCTGGGGGGGGACGTTCCACCTGGGTCAGGGCAAAAATGTTGAGAAACAAGGAAACTTATGTTGCCTTTAGGACAAACCTTGAAATTAACATTATCCTGGATCCAACAAAGTTCAGTCAGGTCATCTGGACTGTTTCATTTTTTTATTTGTTGAGACGTTCCATCCTTCATCCAAAGGACTTCATCAGTCCAAGGAGCCACAACAAACTCAGTCCCACAAGCAGCATGTACCCACATAGTGGACCAACCAGTTAGCTGGTGATAAGATGGTTTCTGGGGCCTGCCTTCTCCCCTGTCAACTCCCCTGAGGCAGCCATAGCCAAACTGGTTCAAAACATCAAAGCTCATGCTCAATAATCCAGGTAAATTAATCCAACAAAATTCAGTCAGGTCATCAGAAATTTACCTGGATTATTGAGCTTTGATGTTTTGAACCAGTTTGGCTATGGCTGCCTCAGGGGAGTCGACAGGGGAGAAGGCGGGCCCCAGAAACCATCTTATCACCAGCTAACTGGTTGGTCCACTATGTTGGTACATGCTGCTTTTGGGACTGAGTTTGTTGTGGCTCCTTGGACTGATGAAGTCCTTTGGATGAAGGATGAAACGTCTCAACAATAAAGTAAACCGTCCAGATGACCTGACTGAACTTTGTTGGATTTTTTACCTGGATTGTTGAGCATGAACTTTGATTATACTGGATCTCCTGAGATCTTGTGTGAGCAGGTAGAGCTCTGAAAATGTGATGTGTATGCCCCTCAGCTACTACCACACCAAATCTGAGCTCAGTCTCTATAAAATTCACTGAGTTATGCCCATTCTTTGTTTGCCAACGTCATTAGGCTGTGTCGGCCATCTTGAATCTGTCTGACTCTGAAAGTAAATAAGTTGCTGACGAACATTTGATCGTTCCATACTAAACGTTGTGTTAAAACCTGTCTGGTGGGTCATCATGAGATGTTTGGATGTCGTGTGACACCTGACTGCAGCTGTGATGATGTCGCCCTCAGGCTCTGGCTCTCTGTCACTACCTCGACACGCATCAGGACGAGTGGAGTCTTGTGGACAAAGCCGTCCTTGAGATTGGCGCAGGAACTGGACTTCTGTCCATTGTCGCGGCGCTCCTCGGTGCGTAAAGCGCCGGACGCAGATCTTCCCTCACAGCGGTGACCAGTTGTGACTGGTTTCTGTCTGTTTTCAGGAGGCTGGGTCACAGCTACCGACCTCCCAGAAGTCCTGAACAGCACCAGGGTCAACTTGTGCCGGAACACCAGGGGCCGCTGCAGACACCCTCCCCAGGTGGCAGCTCTGTCTTGGAGCCACGACCTGGAGCACACCTACCCCTCTTCCGTCTACAGGTACGACTACGTGCTGGCTGCTGACGTGGTCTACCACCATGACTTCTTGGACGAGCTCCTGGCCACCATGAAGCACTTCTGCAGACCAGGAACGACCCTGATCTGGGCCAACAAGGTCAGACTTGAGTCCGATCTGGTCTTCACAGAGAACTTCCACAAGGCCTTCCACACAAGTTTACTGGCTGAGGACGGAGACGTGAAGATCTTCATGGCAACTTGTAGAGAAGGAGACGATGAGGAGCTGGAAAATGCATATCTCCTGGGACAGGAGGAGGAAGAACCAACAAAGGAGGAGGAGCTAAAACACAAAAATGACGAACGTCACGGCGCCCTTCAGGAGAAGGAATCTGACGAGTCGGAAGCTGAGAGAAGAGACGACGAGGAAGAAAACAATGAGACTGACAGCGACGAAGAGGAAGATCCAGAGAGAAGTTCGGCTCTCAAAGACGATGGTGCTGAAGAAGATGAAACAGATGAACAAAAGGACAAAAACACAAAAGGTGAGAGCTGATTGGTTAGAGCTTGGAGTCTGTGTTGTGAATGACTCTTAGCTACTACCACACCAAACTTCAGCTGATTATAAAACTCACTGAGTTATATTTTTGTTAACTGATTAGCTGTGGGGGTCATCTTATCAATAATAATTATCTCATGAAACAAGTTATCTGTTTGTAAACAGGCCTATGTGCTATTTTAACCATTAGTATATCAAAATGTTCAGCTAAATCAGAAAATGACTATGTCTTTAATTATTGTTATTTTTTTTAATTTATTTTATGTTTAAATTTGCATTTCATCCCTAGAAATGCAATGAGATCTTTTCAGTCCCTTGAAAAACATTGTTCTCTTTAAAGAGGAACTAAATGCAAATTTAACTTTTTTCAGCTGATAAACTTCCTAGAATGTGTTTAAAAGGTTTCATAGCACTATGTCTGTGTTAATTTTCATGTAATAGTTCGCATTTGTTTAAATTGGCAATATTTGGTCTAAAAACGTGTTTACGGTAGCCCTATGGGTTGAACAGAGGTTATTGCACCTTAATTTTCTTGTTGGTCTAGGATTCGCAAAGTTACGTGTTTTCGCACGCTTTCGTCACGAACTTGGTTCGAGCAGAGCCAATCCCCAATCCTCACTGCAGTTCATACCTTATATGGGAGTGGTACATTTCACTCCTGAAAAGCTCTGCAACAAAGCATATTATAGTTTTTGGAATGGCACTAGTTATTTGTGTATTTTAACTTATTTATTTTAAGAATATTTTCCACTTCATTGAAACTATCTGGTTGTATTTGCTCTAATAGTGTGCGATAGAGGAGTGATGCATGAATGCTGAGTTGGGTCAGTGGTAATACAGCTGGGTTGTGATGCCGGAGACCTGGGTTCACTTCCTGGTCACGGAGAACTTTGTGGTATTATTTTCATTTTTTTTAAGCCTTTTGTTTTGGATAGGTCGGGTGGAATAGATAGATAAATACATCTACTGTACATGTTTATTATTTGTTGTTGCTTGGTTTATGTTGTTGGCTAGAGTTTTTTAGGTTGTTGCTGGAGGAGGCGTGAACGTAGCCAACACCCCACCTCCTCCCCTCCTTGTCTCTCGACACGCCCATTTTGAGGGAGAATTTGAATCTGCTTCGGGGGAGGAGTTAAAGATCCAGAGGCCGTTTAGTGACACTTAAAACCTGCTTCAGCAAACTGGCTGTTTTTGCCTTATTTTTTTGGTGCTACATATGGTTTTTAGCTCGTCTTTTGCCACTTTTATCTAAGCAATTATTCTGCTACTTTTAGCTTTTAACTAACCATAAGTTTCTAGCTAACCTTGCTACTAGGTTTTTGCTACCGTGCCTGATAGTATTTCCCGAGATCTAATCCATCCTGCCAAAGGCATTTGAGTCTGGGTGCTCGAGGCACGAACCAAGCCATCACATGAGGCAGGCAGCCTGACCAGGGCCTAATTTGCTGCCGACGACTTCCTTGTTTGTTGATAGACCAGGAACCAGCCGAATCCAAAAAGCCAGAAACCAGTTAGCATAAATCCATTTATATATGCGT
This sequence comes from Garcialebias charrua, assembly GCA_038048925.1. Lineage (NCBI taxonomy): Eukaryota > Metazoa > Chordata > Actinopteri > Cyprinodontiformes > Rivulidae > Garcialebias > Garcialebias charrua. Next base: position 42,447 of record JBBPBX010001114.1, on the reverse strand, counting down.
CCTTAACATCCACAATTGACAGCGGAGATGGACATATCACCAAGTCATCCAAGTTTATATATTTTTTTTTTTACCCTTTATTTATCCAGGTAGTCTCATTGAGCCACGAGAACTCCTTTTCAAGAGAGACCTGTTTAGGGCCATATGGTTAAGGGCCTTGCTCAGGGGCCCAGAGTGGGGCGAATGAGGGTGGAGGCAGGTGTGGGTGTTTCACCTTTTTCCACCCACACTTTCTGATGTTGTTGGTAATGGGGCTTGAACCGGCGATTTTCCGATCACAGGCCCACCGTCTCTAACATTTGCGCCACCACTCCCCCAAACGTTCAGCTATTATTCTGCAAGAGCAAGCCTTTTGGTTTTTCAGCTTTTAGCTATCATTATGTTACTTTCAGTTATTTTTTTTTCTACATTTAGCTTCCAGCTGGTCTTTGATACTGTCAGCCTTTAGCTTGGTGCTTTTAACTAGCATTTTTGCTGTTTTAGGCTATTAGAAATTGCACAGCTTTTGTTTTTTAGCTAGTGATTTTTCACTTTCAACATTTGCATTTTGTAAAAATAAAAAATAAAATATATATTTTTTTAAATCAGCTTGTGTTTTGCACCTTTTAGTGTTCCACATATTTTTTGTTGTAGCCAGTGTTGTGCATCTTCTAGAGTTTGGCTTTTTTATTTTTATTTTTTACTTTTAGCCAGCTTTTTGCTCCTTTAAACCTTTAGCTAACATTTCTTCTCCTTTAGCTTATAGTGTCCTGCTCCTTTTAGTTTTAATAATTCAGTATCAGCTTCATCACCAGATTTCAGTAAAATTTCAGCTCTAAATGTTTACAAAATGCAATTTCTAAATAATTAATATCAAGATGTTGATTTATGACCTTTAACATTTTTGTATGTGGCTCCTCTTTAGCTTTCTGGCTTTGCTGAAATACAGTAGTAGTCCCTCGCTACTTTGTGGTTCGACTTTCAAGGACTCGCTCTTTTGCGGTTTACCAAAGTAAGACTGGACATGACGCACAATTGGTTGATTGATGGATGAGCCGCATGAGTCACAGCATGCATTGTTTATTTAAAATTCATCCATCCATCCATCAGCTTTACCTGCTTCTTCCATTTTGCGTCACAGGGGTCGCCGGTGCCCATGTCCAGCAGTCGCAGTGCAAGAGGCGGGGGACACCCTGGACGGGTCAACAGTCCATCACAGGGACACATAGAGACAAACGAGACAAACATCACTCTCTCACTCACACCTAGAGACAATTTAGAGTTACCAATCAGCCTAACATGCATGTTTTTTGGTCTGTGGGAGACCGGAGTACCCGGAGGAAACCCACGCATGCACGGAGAGAACATGCAAACTCCACCCAGAAAGGACCCCGGACCGGGATTTGAACCGGCAACCTTCTCACTGAGAGGCAGCAGCTCTACCAGTAGTGCCACCGTGCTGCGTTTATTTAAAATTAATTATTTAAACGATTTAGCACCTGCTGCACCTTTGTGCAGCCCACAGGTGCAGGGAGAAGCTCCTGCAGCATGTCATGATCTTTGCCACGCCCACTTCTCCGCTGCAGTCACACTCATCACCTTTGCCACTACCAATCTCACTCCGTCTGTGTAAATTAACAATTTAAATTCAAATCCTGTGATAGTTTAAATAAACAATCCACGCTGCATGAGCAGCAATGTTTATTTTAAATAATCAAGCGCGACCGGAAACAAGCCTTTAGTTGCCCTCGGTGAACGGCCAGGCCAACCTGCTGCAGCAAGTGCTAAATATTTAAAATAATTAATTTGACACGAAAAGGAAGAAGCGGGTAAAGATAATGGATGGATGGATTTTGCACCTGCGTTGTGCTTTTATTTTTTATTTTTTTGTGCGTTGCTGTCCAGTGTCTGTAGATTGTCTGATCGCCATCCAGTGTTTTTGTTCCTGCTCTGTTCCTGACCCACCTAATGTTTGCTCTGCCGTCGGACCACCGGTTCCAGCTAAAACCTTCAGATAACTTTTGCTTCTTCTGCCTCTGTGAATGACCCATGCCTGTATTTGTGACCATGAACTCAGACGTTCAGCTCTCAGAGTCAAGCTCCACATTCTGAAGAGAGTGTTTGTTGGACTTTCGCTCACATATCCATGGATCGTCCAAACCTCCTTTCCCTCTTACGTCATCGCATCTTGGTCTTTTCACCTGTGATCGAGTTCTACAGAGTGACAGTTGACTTGCAAGAGTGTGGGAAGGGTTTATAAAGCCTTAATATATACATAAATACTAAAATGAATATAACGTCACTACTTCGTGGAATTTCACTTACTGTGGGCGGGTTCAGAACCAAACCCCGCAATAAACGAGGGATACTGTATATGCCTTTTTCTTTCCACAGAAGAGATGTTTGTGAAACAGAAATGGGTCCCCAGCATCCTTTACAGGACCAATAAAGACATCTACCATTACGTTGGCGAGGATATTGTCATTTATGAATCCATAGACTCGTACGGGGCCATGATGTGGCCAGCTGTGAGTATTTCTGAGAACAGTCTAAAGTGTTGTGTAACCTCTCAGTCATTTGTTCCCGTCTGGTTTTCTGTGGCCTGCAGGCGTTGGCGTTATGCTCCTTCCTGGAAAACAACGGGCACACCTTCGACCTGCGTGAGAAGGAGGTTCTGGAACTGGGAGCGGGAACTGGACTGGTGTCCATTGTGGCCAGTTTGCTGGGTGAGCTGTCAGCACCGCTCTGCGGCACACAACTCGACAGAGCAAGAAGCAATTGTGACGAAAAATACTGACGTGTCACGGCTTGTACTTTTTGTCAAATTTGTGACATTATGGAAAGTGAGGTGGAAAAAGGTCATAAAATACAACAAAACACATCAAAATGGTATATTTATTAAAATAACACTGACCATGATGTAGTTCGGTCAGTTGCTCATTAAGACACTTTTGCTGTTCTTTTAGGCGCTTCGGTCACAGCTACCGACCTCCCAGACATACTGAGCAACCTCCAAGCCAACGTGATGAGGAACACCAGGGGCCGCTGTAGACACCTACCCCAGGTGGCAGCTCTGTCTTGGAGCCACGACCTGGAGCACACCCACCCCTCTTCCGTCTACAGGTACGACTACGTGCTGGCTGCTGACGTGGTCTACCACCATGACTTCCGGGACGAGCTCCTGGCCACCATGAAGCACTTCTGCAGACCAGGAACGACCGTGATCTGGGCCAACAAGGTCAGACTTGAGTCCGATCTGGTCTTCACAGAGAACTTCCACAAGGCCTTCCACACAAGATTACTGTCTGAGGACGGAGATATGAAGATCTTCATGGGGACTTGTAGAGAAGGAGAGGATATGACAGACCGAATCACAGGCTGCAGGGTCACGGACTAAAGGCCTAGACTGTTGCAGGAGACTTTTTCATGTCTTTTGTTTTTATATTTCATTTGAAGAGCTGGATGAACAAAGTCTGCTTGTTCTCAGTGATGCCATGATTATTGGCTCTTTTTTTTAACCTTCATAATTTTCTGTAATTGCACAAGACCCAACTGGGGCTGCTGTCCTCAGAGGAATACAGCTAGTCCCCGGGTTACGACGGTCTCGAGTTACAACGTTTCGCGGTTACGAACGCCCTCCCATTGAAAAGCATTGTTTCGAGTTACACAGTTTATGCGCCTTTACACCAGAAAATACGGTACCGAAACGAAACTTACAGGAGGGAGGGAGGGGGGGGGAGCTTGACGCGCTGGAAACTTACAGCAGACCGGAGCAGAGGAGGTCAGGAGGGGCTAATTGCTAACTCTGGACTGAACCGTGCATGGAAATACAGGAGACCTTATTTTTTGGAGCGGAGGTTTACGAGGGAGACAGGCTACAGCTGAGCAACGAGCTAACATGCTAACAGACGTTGCTGTAAACGCTGTGGGCCGCGTGAAGCTGCAGGAGCTCGGAGGTGCACGAGCTAACATGCTAACAGACGGAGGAAGAATTGACCAGCTCCCAGTAAGACATTAACTCTTTTTTTCCTTCATTATGGCTCCAAATGTATGTGCTTTTTGATAATTATGTAGGGTACTGCGTTAGGATAGGCGAAGTGCATGGTAACTGTACAGTACCGTACATGTACGTGTATATTGGGTGGCCAGTGTGTAGGTGTTTTTCGACTTACGACGAAATCCGTGTTACGAACGGGCGTAGGAACGGAACTCCGTCGTAAGTCAGGGACTACCTGTACATATCGCCTGTTGCTTTTAAACAAAGATCATCTTAAGAAACGAGGGTGTTGTTGCAGTTTCGGTCAAACCTTGAAAACGTTGCGCAGTCTCATGCCATATCAGGAGATGTCAGGCTCAGAGAATGTGAATGACTCTCAGCTACTACCACACCAAATTTTACTTCATTGTCTGTAAAGCTGATTTGGTTGTAGCCATTTTTGCTTTGGTTATTGTGGTTTAGTTGCAGCTGCCTTCTGATGTTGTCAAAGATAAATCAGTTGTAGATGTGCATACAGTGATTATCTTGAGTTTCATTATCCATTCACTGATAGAGGAAATATTTTGCTAACAGAGCTGTCTCCAGTAGATAATGGTAAAGTGCTCAGTGTATGTTTTTGGGGTGACTCTCATCTGCTACTGCCCCAAATTGGAGCTCAATCTCTGTAAAAACGACTCAGTAAGGTCATTCCTGTAGTTGGTGGCAGCCATCTTGAATCAGGCTGGCTCTAGTTGTTCATCATTTGCAGGTGTGCACTGAAAGATTTATAACTGGGAATTATCTCTATAAGCCATCTGGTTTATGAGATATTTTGCTGATGGACGAGCACACGTGGGCAAAAACATGTTCACCTTTTAGTGGTGGGCAGCAATAATGTTGGTTTACTGGGTTTCCTCAAATGTGACTTTGTGTTTTTATTTACATAGAACGAAAACTGTCAATGTCTTATTACAAAAAATGGCAGCTTTTTACTGTATTTGATTGTGTCTTTTTAAGCATAATACTTCATGGTTTCTATTTGTTTAATTTGTTTAACAGAACAATGTAATTTTTGCAAATTCTAACCTCGTCTTACAAAGTTTGCATCAAGATACAAGTAAGTTTCATATCTTTTTATTCTGTGTACTTTTTCTGTTTTGTGATTTTTATATTTTGTGAGGACAGAACAGTTTTACCAGCAGCTCAGATCTTGGTGATCGAGGAAGGATGTAAAATAAAGAGAATACAACCTAAACGTTCTTTAAAGTGTGTGAGCTGACTTTAAATATATCCACACTCCATCCGCACAGACATTTCTTAAATCTTTTCCTGACGGCAGCAGAGTGACAGCAACAGATACAAGACATCTGTTTAGTGTCAGAGGTCAAAGGTTGAGCCCCGTGGCGAACATTAAGGCCATTTTTAGAGACTGTCATAGACAAGTGCTGCAGAGCACGTTAAACCAAAGACCAGGGGGAAAAAAACACAATTTTAATAAATTATGCACTTGAGAGCCTTGAAAAAATGACAAAGTGTAAAAAAATAAAAAGATTTGCATCACTGATTAACCCCAGAAAACAATTTTTAATCTCTAGAAGACAGAAAGCTGCGCTTTTTAAATTCTGAGGTATCGACTGTTCGCAAACTAAAACCTAAAACCAGAAATTCTGAGTGGTTCAAAGTGAAAAATCTTTTTTTTTTTTTTTGACAAGAGAAATCTCTGGTTAAAGGTATTCATTACAAAATATGGACTCAAAAATCAATTGTTATTCCGAACTATGTCAGAGGGTGCAGCTTGAAAGAGTTTACTCCAGTAGTTTTCCAGATGTGATTCTGTAACGTGGGTGCACTCAAGGTAAACACTTTCATCCGTATCTTTACTCAACAAATTGGAGTGTACCATGATACAAAAACAAATTTATGTTTAGTTCATTTTTTTCTATGTTGTTTGTCCTACAGATCTGAGCAGCCTGGAGTCGTCTGTAAAATCCATTCATCCATCATCTTTACCTGCTTCGTCCTTTTTGGGTCATAGGTGTCACTGGTGTCCATATCCAGCAGTGCAAGAGGGGGGACATCCTGGACAGGTCTCCAGTCACACCATCACAGAGACACGTAGAGACAAACAACCATTCACTCTCTCATTCACACCTAGGGACAATTTAGAGTTACCACTCAGCCTAACATGCATGTTTTTAGTCTGGAGGGAACTGGAGTACTGGGAAAAAACAAACACATGCACAGAGAGAACATACAAACTCCACCCAGAAATGCCCCCCAGCCAGGATTTGAATCAGTGATCCTCTAGCTGCGAGGCAGCAGCTCCACCAACTGCACCACCGTGCCACTTTGCCTATAGAAGGTTTTGGGGTGATGTTTGGATGAAATTTCAACCCGAAGAAACGAGCTAGACCTCCAGTAGGCATCCGTTTTCAAACTGAGGTTTTTCTCTTAAGTGAAATTATTTTGACCCTTTAGTGACTTTAAACTGGTAATTCAGGTTTTATTCACCGTACCTTTTAACTGAATTATTGTAACTGTTTGTGTTCGCCAGATCAGCAATGATGATCCAGAACGCTGCAGCTAATCTTTTAACACAAAAAAAGCATAAACGTACAGTATAATGCAGGTGATGAGACAAACAAGTCATTCACACTCACACCTATTAGTTACCAATCAGCCTAACATACATGTTTTTGGTTTGTGGGAGGAAACTTGAGAAAACCCACACATGCACAGAGAGAGAGAGAGCAGGCCTCATGTATCAACGGTGCGTACGCACAAAAACCTTGCGTACGCCATTTTCCACGCAAAACTCCGTATGTATCAAAACAGAACTGAACGTGGAAATGTGCGCAGCCCCACGCCAACTCCAGTGCTGGCGTACGCACGTTTCTGTGGTTTTGGTTCCATTGGCGACACTTACAGGTGATTCTGAGAAACTGTTCATGATGTGAAAATCATTATTGTTCACACCAAACACACATGATTAACAATTATTACATCCACATGGACGCAATTAGAATATAACTATTCTATGATTTGGTTAATTATAACATTTTGTTGCTTATGTATAAGGCACATAAAGGCATGTTGCCTGACAATATTCAAACACATTTTGTTAAAAGAGAGAGTGTATATTTTCTTAAAGGAATTGAGATGTTTGTGAAGCCTTATTTTAGTACTAGTTTGAAGGAACGATCCACAATAATTCAGAGAATAGGATTGTGGAATGGTTTGGAAGATACTGTTAAGAATGCCAGATCACTGTGTACATTTAAGAGACTGATAAAGACGAGCTTCTTGGAAGAATATGGGAATTGACTGGCAACAGTAAAACCAGGAACAAGTCTCCCCTGGGTCATTTTGAGTTATTTACAGAATCTGAAAGTGTGGGTTCTAAGCTATCCGATGATGCCAAACACATGGCACTCAAAAAAAAAAAGAAGAAGATAAAGCCATTTCAATGTTGGCAATCTGCATATAAGATATGGGAGAACTTGAAGCTTTTATTGATTTTTTCCAGTTTGAGTGTGAGAGACTTGTTCCTGGTTTTGCTGTGGCCAGTCACTACTTAAGTTGTTGTCTGATTTGATTAAGATGTTTGAGTTTTTATGTTTTTAATTTAGCTAGATTGTTATTTTCTTTTTTAATTAAAATTTTATATATATAATTTGATTTACATTAGAATTGAGTAAAAAGGGGCAGTTTTCATAAGACTAGTTCTTCTTCTGCCACCTTTCATTTTATTTAATTTACTTTTTGTTATTGTATTGTATGTATAATTGTCATGTTTTTAAATGAAATGAATAAATTTTCAAAAAAAAAAAAAAACTGCAAAAGATATAAAAAACAGAAAGACTGAATAGTCTTGCACAGCTTAAATTCTTGTTTTTTGTTTATTTTTAGCTGTTTTAGCAGTTGAAAGAACGTGATGCATGATGGGACAAGACGACATTCCTCTGGTGCAGGGCATATTTAAATGAATTTGCATATTTATATGGAGGCGTGTCAAAGGCGGAGTCGGCCACTCTCTCATGTGCGCTCAATTCCACGTTGATTGTGATGTACAAAAGCAATGTGCGTGGATTCCGGCGTACGCACAGTTTGATACATCTGGATTTTTTTGTGCGTATGCCGTTTTCTGGATTTGACCGTACATCACGTTTCAGTAAGAAGTCCACGCATGTCTTTGTACATGAGGCCAGAGAGGCCCCAGGCCGGGGCTTGATCTGGTAACCTTCTCGCTGAGGCAACAGCTCTACCAACTGAGCCACCAATAATAAACCAACTTTTTTTTTTTTTTATGAAAACAAGAATTTTAATGACTCATAAGAAAAAGAAAAAAAGCTCTATATCATAAGTGTTGTGTTCATGCCCACCTAACTCGAGACCAAGTCAAGACCATGACTTCAAATAACATTTTATTATAATTTTTTTTATAAATAAAAGCTACATACTGCAACTTTAAGTTTGCCTTTGAATGAATATATCAGCTTTTATAAAATTTCAAAGCTACATAACAAAGAAATTAGACATTCAGTGACCTAACTTTGTGTGTTTCAACAATAAAATTACACAAATGTTAAACTGGAAGCGGTTTCATCACATGTAAAGCTTTAAAACACTGAAGTGGCAAAACACTCTTCATAAGTCCGAACTCAAGACCAAGGATAACCATGTAGTTGCATTAGTTACAAGTATATTCTTTGTGATTTAAATAGGCTAATTATATATATATATATATATATATATATATATATATATATATTTATAATTTGGGCCAGTGTTGCCAGGTAGTCAAGGTTTTCCAGCCCAAAAATCTGTTAAAAACTGCCACATCAGACAAAAACCTGCCCACTCAATGTATTGTTACAGTATATTTACTGTTTGAACATAAACGCACATCCGTACAAGCCAAAGTAATTTAACAATATGTGACGAAATGCAACAGTCCAACAAAAATCTTCCAAGAGTTCCCAGCAAAATCAGAATGAAAACTGCCCAGTTGGCAGTAAACCGCCCAATCTGCCTGGTCACACTGGGAGTGACGCGTGCGAGGGGTGGGCCTGACAGCGGTAACAAAAAAATGTATTTAGCAATGAGTCACATTAACATTTGGATTTAAATCAGTACCGGTACGTTACATCCAATACAAACAAGGATGTTAACAAATAAACCGGACAATACTCTGAAAATTTTGTAATATTTCCACAGTTGGGGTCTCGACTGGTCTTGAAGTAAAATCTCGAGTCCTCAATGTCTGAGACAAGACCGAGACCAAATGCAGTCGAGTCCGAGACAAGACCGAGACCATCAAAATTTGGTCTTGAGACCGGTCTCGAGTACTATCATTTTTGGAAAAAATGAGCATTAGTTGAGGTCAAAGGTTAGGCTGATAAGGGCTTCCTGTTTGTTTTAGAATTGATTTTTAAGTTTATTGATGACAAACAAATGCCCTGAATGGACAGCTTCCTGAAGACCCGTCTGACCTCTTGTGTCCTCCAGATCCTTTAGACAGGGCTATTCAGTTCTGCTCAGGCGGCCACAGTTTCTGAAAGCCAACAGCTCGGAGGCCAGACATCCAGCAGTTAAAATCATTATGTAAATAAAATAAAGTTTACAATGATCCGTTACCTTTTGAATTTATTTTATTGCATTGAATCATAGATGCAAACAGAAGCCAAAACCCAAATCCAGAAGCACCCCCCCCCCCCAAATAAAATAAACAATTTATTTAATGAAGTGGGCCAGATTGAAGTCAACTGGGGGCCGAAAATGGCCCACGGGCCGGCAGTTGACTAGCTCCTCTTCAGCCCTAATGATAATTTGATTCAAGTTGTCCAGATGTCCATGCTGGTCCACAGAGGTGATCAGGTCTGCAGTTGTCCTGTAGAACCAGCTGTCCTTCAGATCAGTCTTGAACGTTTGGTGTTTTGAAAGATCACCCCGGATTTAACGCAGCATCATAAATTATATAGTTGTTTTGCTTCATTTGAATGTTTTCTATGTCTTGTGAAAATTTTAACAGTTTTTATTTGTGTTTGTTGTGATTTTTGTTTTGTTTTTGTGACTAGCCACTAGCAGTTTTTAAAAGTGCTATTTAAATAAATCTGGATACATTTTTGTGCCCAAAATAGGTTTTAAAACAAAGGTTGAGGATCGTGAATATAGGGTAATGTTTTAACTCTGCAGCCCGTGTTGGTTACATGATTTAGGAGAGAAATGTTCAAAAGGACCAAACCAGAATTTCTGAAACTTTAAGCAAACAAAACATTTATTGCAAATAATCTTTCAATAGATGGGGATAGGTTTTGCCCTTTAGTATACAGTATATAAAAACTAACCCCTTCATGGAAAAGTGCAACAAAAGTCCCAAATATCACAGAACACAATAAATGTAAAGTTCATCTGCAGTAAATCAAATTAACAATAACTCCACTGGTGCGATCCATAAAAAAAAAAAAGAGGTTTAATGCCCGTCTAAATGGCTTTTTTGTTTTAGGGTGCAACGTTCGAGATGTGCTCACAGGTGCACGCAATGTCATGAAACATCAGTGGATCTTCTCTGAATCACGTTTCTGGTGTAAAAACGGTCAAACTAAAATCCATTTCCAACATAAAATTAGCTTCCCTCACAATTTAGATCATAGAAGACATGCATATATGCAAAATACATGGATTAAGATAACATCCGTATTATATTGCATCTTATCATTTCATGAGTGTATTTACAATATTTTATGACACTTTGTGCAGCAATCAAAATGCTGCTCATAAAATATTTTATATTTTGAGTGAACATTTTTATGAGAAATCTGCTCTGAACTTGCTGCTGCTGCTCACAAACTGCACCGTCACGTTAGCGAGTGAGCGAGTTGGGGTAAAAGGTCGTTGAGGTGGTTTCTCACCAGGCCGCTACTATTACGATGAGTTTATGGCTCAAAATTGCACGGAAATTTGCATTTTTTTTTTTTGCGGTCTCACTGAATTACAAACGTTAGCGGCCAGCAAGCTGCGTAGGCACATTTTCCAGGACAAACCATTTAAAAAAAAATTTTGTTTGAACAAATTCACTCCAGCAGTTTTAGATATTTGATATGCCATTCTGAAATGGGAGTTTGTACTCAATGTAAACAAAGCACTTGGCTGAATCTGCTCAAAAGCTTGAATCACACAAGTAACCTCAATCAGGCCGTTTGTCATTGGTATAGGAAAACAAATGGAGCAAAATCAGACGTGTAGAAGTTCAGAAAACGCATTAAGGTGGAAATACAAGTGAATTTGCAGATAATAGCAAACAGAAAGACTGAGACAACTTTCAAAAATACCGTATTTTCTAGCGTATAAGTCGCATCAGTCAAAACAAGCATAATGAAGAGGGGAGAAAAAACATATTGAAGTCGCTTCAGCATATAAGCTGCATTATTATGCATCGCCGCTGACCCATTGCGTTTATTATGAGCTTATTTAATGGTCATAACAGTTTCATTTTGCCTGGGCGGCACCATCCATCCATTGCAGCCGGAGCCGCCAATTCTCCAGTGTTCCTCCGCCTGCACCAGCTGAGTGAAGCGAGCGTGCACGGGAGGACTCGCTGTTGCAGTTCTTCGAAATTTAAAACATCAGTCAAAATTGCGTTATGAATACGGAAGAAAAAAGTAGAATTCACTTTGGGGTATAAGTCGCAGGACTGACAAATCTATGCAAAACCTGTGACTTATACGCTGGAAAATGCGGTAAATACCAATGACCAAGGCGGAGCATCATAAATATTGAGCTCAGCGTTCAAACACTCGCGTCTTTTGCCAAACTTCTGCTAGACCAGTAAGTTAACCATTTCAAAGCCCTTTCACTTTCAGTCTAACGCTAACAAACTTTATTCCATAAATGTGCACACAGTATGTACTAACGCATCAAAACTGTTTGATTCCTCGATCCTAAACCGTTTCATGAATGTTGCCTTCGTTTACATATTTTACTTCAGCTGTTTTCACAGGTAAACAAATGCACATAGAAGTTGGAAGCTGGTCACAAAATTTTGCTTACAAATCCTAAATGTAAAGACACATTAAAGGTCCACTGACATTTTTCTACTATTCATAAAATTGCTCAATATATATATATTTTATCATTTAAATATGTTCGTTTTTGCAAACAAAATTATAAATCACTTTAATTTTGCTTTAAAAGTGATTTTGAACTTCAAGCCGTGTTTAATCATGGGAAATCCGATCACACACGAACAAGAGTGTGAGGCAGAGGGCTCTGGTCTCTTTAATAGCGGACAATTTAAAACACGACAAATTTAGCAATCTATGTGAAGATTTGAGCTATTTGTCTTCATTTTGGGAAGCAGAAAATAGTTTGGGTGATGGAACAAGAAACAACAGGATCTAATTTAGGTCTGATGCTGTATCAGACTAACTTCATGTTGAGCTGCGCACACCCGCGCACCGTGACAAGCCCAGAGCTCTGCCTCACACTCTGCACACTACGTTACAGATGGTGCGTTCATGTGTAATCGGATTTCCCATGATTAAGCACGGCTTGAAGTTCAAAATCACTTTTAAAGCAAAATTAAAGTGGTTTATCATTTTGTTTGCAAAAACGAACATATTTAAATTATAAAATATATATATTTTGAGCAGTTTTATGAATAGTAGAAAAATCATGTCAGTGGACCTTTAACTATAGATAATACAAAAAGAAAAGAAGTAATTTTTTGTTAATTTATTCAGCTTTTTTTGGAGGATTCTTCATAGCTTTGCAATAAGTACCTTTAATTTACTGGAGTACACTTTTAAAATGAAAATAGACAGATTTGGACTTAATTTTTTAAATATTGTTTATCAACAATTCAGATTTAAAACCTGAGGGGAGCTCCTGCGCAACTAAACTCAAAGATGCTCGCAACAGTTTCCTTGACTTCTTTGAGAAAATTGATCAAACATGTAATTTCAGCTACAAGACTGAAAGTCTCCGCAAGTCAACTCTCAGGAACGTAGCGAGACGTTTGGAGACTCTCACAAATGCGGTTTGGCCAACTAGCCCCAGCCCAGAGGGAAACCACCTTCGATGTGTTTTTGAGGCGACAGTCTGGCGAAGGCGCGTCACTCGGCTCAGTTGAGGTTTTGCAGCTTTGACGTTTGATTTTAGAGGCTGACGAGTGAAATCACTTCGATGCTACAAACTGTGCAGCTTCTTCACAGTTTCCATTCCAAGAGAAAAGGTAAGGTACATGAAGAAAGGCACCTCAACACTGTTTTTGTGTTTAACAAACAAGACTGAATTAAGAATGTGGCAGGAACAAAAAAAAAAAAGAAGGCTGGGTTCTTCCTTTGCAATGAGGAACCAGGCAGAGTCCGTTTGCTCCCGTGTGTCCGAACGTCTTCGTATCCAGCCAGAAACACGACCGGTTTGAGTTTTCTCATTTTGACAGGGGTCAGTTACTCTTTCAGGACTTTGATGCATCCCTGGTGTCCAAACGGTCAGATTTTTACAGTATTTACACAGAAAAAAAAAAAGATAAATCAGTAATTGATAATTAGTTCTGAAAGCATGGGATGGATGGAGGCAAACGTCTCTGGACAGGATAAGACGCTGGCGATTGTTTTAAAACGTTTTAACTCTTCATACTTTTGTTGTTGTTGGGACTCAAGGGAATAAAGAACCTCTGGTTTGATTGGCTTCACAACCATCTCACTGTAGAATAAACTTTTATTTTGGCGCTAAAACATAAATAAAATCAAACAAAACTCTCAGGAGGCAGCTGGTTGTGGTCAGACACACAGACCATGAGTTCCTGAGGGGCATGGTATCCGGGGCTGTGTACGACCATGCGTGTGTGTGTGTGTTGTCTAAAACGGTGTGTAGTCTGCAGGGTACATGACAGGGAGCCAGTTCTCGCTGAAGGCAGAGCAGTGCGTCCATCCCAGGTGTCGCATGAGCTGAAAAAAACAAAACACGGGTGATTTCAGCAACAGGGAGGTGTAGAACAGCGCTCGACACTGAGCAGGTACCGTACCTGGATGCAGTTCTTCATGTTCTCTTTGCTCGGCTTCTCCTCGACCATCTTGGAGGCGTACTTTAAGGCTCGGCCGAACATCTTGTTCGCCACGGCGTGTTTGTACGAAAACATTAACACCTTAACGGGGGAGAGCAGAAAAATAAAAAATTTCAGTTATTACGTCTAAATGATCTAGTATCATTATCTAAATCTATTTTTTGTGTGCAAATAAAACAAAGAAAAAAATATATACACACACACCATACAACACAGCACATACCATTAACTCTCATTTCATTTTAAAACATATATTCCCATCAGAATACTCCACTACTGACAGTTGTGTTTTCCTGTTGTTTTCACGATTTTTGTACCGTCAGCCATTTTAACCATTCGGATATCAAAACTTCATGGCTACTTCATTTAAACTTCATCTAAATCAAAATTTGGATATCAAAATAGTTCATTCAGGAGACGGTTAGTAAGACTGATGGTATTTGTAATGTTTATACTTCCTCAAAATATCTACCGGTAATCTTTTTTTTTTTCCAGACTTTAGGATTTATTTAAATGAAATCATCATATTTTAGGTTTTAATGTATGATTTTGTGTTTTTGTTGTTGTTGCTTTGAGATGTGCTAGATTTAGCTTTTAGCTATGTAGGTTCTAATTGTAGCTTTTAGCTATGGTTTTTATAATCTTGGTTTATGCTTTTAGCTAGTCTATTTCTATTTTAGACTTTTAGAAGTGTATAAAGCTTACAAATATACATTTTATTACATAGCTGCTGTATTGTAAATTTTAGCCGTTTTTCTCATCTTAAGATGAAGATACGCTTTTCTTTTTTGCTTATTTTGGGTTTTAGCCACTGTTTAGTTATTGTTTTAGCTTTTAGCTAATTGTAGATATGACCAGATGTATTGCTTCTTCTAGCTTGTAATCCTGTTTTTCTAAGCTTAGATTTTAATACCGGTACTTTTATTGTTGCTAATTTTAGATATTTTTCCCCCAATTTTCTTGCTTTTAGCTACCGTAGTACTGTTTTGCTCATTTTAGGGTTCAGCCACAATTTTGTAAATTTTATTTTTTAGCTGCTGTATTGTTTATTATAGTTTTCCAATGTTTTTTTTGGTTCATTTATAGTGTTAATTATAGCTTCTAACAACTGTTTTACTGACTTTAGCTTTAGTTATGATTCTTTTCTCATTTTAGCTTCTGTTAGCTTGTTTAAACTTTGACTTTTCAGTTTTAGCTTCTTGATGATGATGATAATTTTTTTCAGACACACATTTCACCACAAAACATAATACTGAAGACTTTCATGTTTCCAAATATAGATACAGAATCTTAATATAAAATAAACATACCCAATTTTTATATGCTAAGATACTTTTTTTTTTCCTTTCCTCTAATGGTGACTGTGAGTCTGAAAAGGAGTATGATGAAGTTTAACTTATATTATCATACCCCTTATCCATTCAATAATTCATAGGATTAAATAGTCTTCCTGTTGCCAGTATCCCTTCCAGAAAAAATAAGTAATATTAATTAAAAAAAAATAATTACTAACAATATTTTCTGGACTAGATGAAAGTATATACATATACATACTCACATAGATATACATACACATCTACCTGCATAAATACATAGATAACATTTCCTTATTTACACATCCACATATATTTACACACATATACACAGATCAGCACCCAATTGTCCAAATCATCCTCAGTTCTATCATTACCATCCAATTTCTCACCCTTGATCATCCTTATACTTTTGAATAATAATCATTTTTAGTCTTTTCTTAAAATACCTCATGCTTGGACTTTGCTTCAACTCTTTGGTGAGTTTATTCCAAATCCTCACTCCAATGACCGAAATGCACATTCTTTTCATTGTTGTTCTCACCTTCAAAGTTCTGAAATTCAGGTTTTCTCTATAGTCATATCTCCCGACTTTGTCAGTAAATAAATTTTGTATATTTTCTGGTAATAGTTTGTTTCTAACTTTATACATAAATTGTGCAGTTTGAAACTCTATCAAATCTTGGAATTTAATAAAATTAGAATCAATAAATAAATTGTTAGTATGACAATAAAAATCAACCTTATGAACTAATCGAATGGCTCTTTTCTGTAATGTGCATAATGGTTGGAGCGAGGTTTTGTAAGTGTTGCCCCAAACTTCCACACAGTAATTTAGATATGGCAAAATAAGTGAACAGTAAATAATATGAAGAGCAGAATAATTTAAAATTTTTCTAGCATTAGAGAGAACAGCTACACTTCTTGCTATTTTAGATTGAACATATTTAATATGAGGTTTCCAACAGATCTTATTATAAATCAATACTCCCAAAAAACGAATTTCAGTCACTCTCTCCAATGTCATATTATCAATTTTTATTTGTGACTCACTAAGCCCTTTACGATTCCAGAATAACATAATCTTGGTTTTATCTAAATTTAACACATTTCAGCTGTTTCGGCATTCAGACTTAAATAAAAGTGTTCTAAATGTTTTAAAAAAGCTAAGTCTGGTCCTCTGGATATTCAAAAAACAAAACAAAAAAGTAGAAACGTTTCGTCTTTCGTCCAAAAGACTTCCTCAGTTTGAGGTGCTGTATGAATGTCCAGAGGACCAGACTTAGCTTTTTTTTTTTTTTTTCTACCTGGATTATTGAGCATGCATCAGAGTGTTCTAAATGTTGTCACCTTGGAGTCAGTTAGCTCCGCCCACTTCTGCACCTCCCAGAACGTATCTGTGAGGGTTTTCGCCACGTTCTGCAGGAGGTCGTCAGAACTGACGGACATCTGCTCTCCAGCTTCCTCTGCTGACGTTGGACCCGTTGCGATGGTGCCAGCGTCGTCCTGCGCCGTGGGGGGCAGCAGGAGCTGGTCGGCCAGAGCGCAGCCTTTCCTGCACAGGGCGTCCAGAAGAGACGACTTCTGCTTCTCCATGTCCCTGAAAGACCGGAGGCTCATTCATTAGTCCACATCTCTGCCTAAATCAAATTATGGCTTCATCTTGAGCTTAGGTCCAACGTTACAAACATTTCTGCACCAAGAACCGTCTCTGCGGTACCTACGTCTTGATGGAGGCGGCCTCTGGTCGAGGGTCCGTCTTCATGCTGAGGTAAACAGCCAAGGCGGTTTGATCGATGTGGGAGATGACGATGTCTGCTGCCGACACCACCTCTTTGAGACGTTTCGCACGCTCCTTCACACAAAAAAAAAACGCATGCAAAACTGTGAACAAATGTGTTTTTTATTTTTATTTTACGTTAAAATCCTGGCAGTTTACCTTCTCTGAGTCCAGCTGGTGCAGTCTTTGCACGTGCAGTGGAAGGAAGTCTGAGTAGTTGTCCACCAGCTCATCATAGACAGTGCTGGAGTCCAACCTGAGGAACCGAGCAGGCAGATTACCGTAGTTAGTAAGAAATTAATTTGAAAGGTTAAAAAAACAAAAGGATCTAATAAATAAAACCAGAGAAAAACTGAGCTCACTTCGTCATCCACTGAATCTTCAGATCTCTCAAGGCCTCTGCAAACTCCTCTTTCACGTCCTTCTCTTTGTCTCCGTCTTTGTCCTTCTCCTTCCCACCATTCTTCGACTTGTTGGGAGCAGGAATTAGGTGGTAGATGACTGAAACCGTATCCTACGTAGACACAAACACACAAAAGAATAAGTAGATGAAAGAATACTGTTGATTAAACTAATCCCAAATTCAGCATCTCAAAGGCTCACTCTTTTCCCTCCAATGTCATAACTTAACATCACAAAACTCTGAGGTTTTGCTCCTTAAATAAGTTTAAAAAAATGTTTTATTACCCAGTTCTAAGGTTTAAAACCATAATTTAAAGAAATACATGACCCGACCACCAGATAACACAATACTACACTACAAAAACAAGTATTTGGTAATTTCAGAACAGAAATATTGACATGCTTTGACATTAAAAACACAGATGAATTAAAGTAAATAAGAATCAGTTAATTTCTGATGGAAGGAGAGCAGTGGGCGCTCGGTTGTTCGGTGTTTCTAGCTCATCCAGTACCTTTTGAAACTTTCTTTGCCGTTTTGCAGAAGCCTGCCCCTGGTGGTCAAAATAACACACAGTAAGGAAGAGACAAGAAAAACACCAGCCATAAAGGATCGCTCTGTCTTCATATGATTAGGTTTTATCCTGATTCAGAAAGTCTTGAGTCGATTCACTCGCCTGGTACTGGCACAACAATGTACAGTCGTCAACATCTGTATTGTAATACGTGCTGCTTATTATTATGACGGCTAACAAATCTGATTTGTTTTTTGTTGTTGACTTTAATGCATTGGAGGCATTAAGGACAGCCACAAACAGCTATGGATGAGGTGTGAAGATGAGACATTACAGCACTAAATAAATAAATAAAGAATCAAGTGTTTGTTCTAAACATAAAACATGGAAGTGAGCAAATAAAGATCCAGTTTAGTTGTTGATGTTTTTATTATCTATCGCCCTGACCTGTGTTTGCAGACATTCTTGAAGGAGTTTCCAAATCAGTTTCCTCACATGAACCACAAAGGAACTTGAGGTCTTGTCGCTTGTTTTGAAGATGTTCAGGACATTTGTGTGACGATGGAGTTGAAGCATCTCAAACCCAACTAACACCTTAACTGGTGACTTACTCCTAACTTGGATTTCAATACAGAGCCTCACTGTATTCCTCCATTTAGTTTCTATAAATTCTAGAGCACTAAAGCTGTAGTTTGACACCTGCTAGGAGTTCTCTTGTCAGCAAACATGCACACGTCAATAAATAAATAAATCACGTCCAGGCCTGTCACAATAACAAATTTTACAGGGCGATTAATCGTCTCAGAAATTATTGCAATAAACGATAACATTGTTTGAAATTTGACAATAATTGGTAATTATTGTCAAATTTAAGAAGAAATGTTGGTTAATTTTTGTATGTAGTACTTTTGACCACTGAATGGCAGTATAAGACTGTTTGAACCAAAAGATGGATAGTGAGGGAGCGAGCAGCGTGTCCCTTTAAAGACCGTGTAAAGTGAAATTAAATGTGTGTTTTTAGTTTGTCACATGGCATAAATATGTGTTATTAATCACCCATTTAAATCTGACTGATTAAAAACATTGTTTACCTTATAAAATTAAGTCTCAAAAATCATGAAAAAACATGATTTTGCCTTGGTCTGGAACGCTAGGGGCGTGTCAGTGCGTGGGCGTGGTTTCAGGCAGCTGCGCTCGTCCTGCTCGTGTCCCACAGTGGAGAGGCAGACAGCAGAGCCAGTAAACCTGCTCTGTTTTTATCCGAGTTCTGTCTGTAACAGCAGCTACTTTTTCCAAGAGTTACGCTGTTTTTGTAAATAGTTTTCTTGTGTGTTTTTAATCTGGAATGAATAAAAAAAAATAAAAAAAAAAAAGAGTTGCACCATGCGGGATTTGAACCCGTGGGCTTTGGGACGGAAGGCAAGCGCTCTAACCATTGTCCTAACCAGGCATTACAGATACTCAGCATAAAACGACGCAGTATAAAAACATGTTATGATTTGTACGGGTGCCCTGACCATTACGACATCCAGGGAAGATGCACGAACGAGGCATAATTGATTAGCTAGCTAACAATGAACAAAATATCTATGCTATTGCTATCTGATGCTATCTGCGATTCGCGAGTGAACGGCTCCACCGAGGCGAATTTATACGGCTGGAGCTGCAGGGGGTGGGGGCTATACTAATGAGGACCGCGTGACGAAACGCGGTCACATTTAAAACACGCCTAAAAAATCCTGAAATAGAAATATGTTTATACACAGTTTGCTCTATAACTCCAAAATTAATTGAGCTACAATTTTGAGACTTTTTACTCATTTACAAGATTACAATTATGACATTTATAATGTTTATTGAAGAAAATGTTGAAATTCACTTTACACGGTCTTTAAGAAAAATGGGGAGGCCCCTTGACGTGACATGGGCTGTGTCTCGTTCCTGTTTTTCAATTCTCAAAATGGTGGACACTTGGTGTGGTTTGAGCTCTTAGCATAGCATTTTTCATACAAAGCTTTTAATATAAAAAAATCAGTAAACAAATTCTCAGCTTCTTTTTGCAGAGAAAAACAACTTTTTAGACGAAGGCACATGTTTCAACCGTGAATTTTGGAGCTTTGACAAAACTGAGGTTTTTCCCCTTAAAGTCGGCCTGTTAGCTTAGCTCGCTGCTTAGCTTCTCAGCTTAGCTACTTTTAACGATCCAAAAACACAATTTTGGGTGGTTAAAACTGTTTTTATTGACTAACAAAAACTGATTTTAAAGAGAAAGGGTTGGGTCAGTGAAGAGCACCGGAGTTGAGCTTTGTCATCCAGTGTCTTCAGTAGAAGAGACAAGAAGAAACGATAAAGCCGATAAATGAAAACGAGGTCGATAATTTTAATTTACCATGCGATTAATTGATTTATTGTTTATCGCGACAGGCCTAATCACATCCTTCACTTTGTCTCCGTCTTTCCTTCTCCTTCCACCATTCTGCAACTAAAAGTGCACTCCAGTTAATTAAATATAATGCACCTGGAAACTAGTTCTGAGAGCTACAATCTGGTACAAAGCCTTTGTGATTATTGCTTCTTTACACAATCCCTGTTCAGTGAACTAGAGTTCAGTGAAACTGCAACTGAATTTTATTTTTTCCTCTCACAATTTTGAGTCTCCAACTTATCTCAAACAGTTGCAGCACAGTGAGATACCGTTTAGCTGGTAAATTTGTGGTTAGAGGCCAAAACATTTTTTGGTTCAATAGAACTAATAATCAAGCAGTTTGTCAATCGATTGTTTTTCCTCACTTGGCATTGGTTTCATAAATTCCGTTCATAATTTCAGTTTAAGTTAAGGTACGTTCAGTTTCATAATTCGCTTCTGAGTCATGATGAAGATATAATATTTTGAGTTTTGACAGATTTTTTTTAAACAAATTCATTTCAAACCCATAGGTTTTATTAAACTGAATCTGATTTGTTTACATAAACAAACAACAAAAACAACAACAACAACAAAATACAAGATTCCCTGATAATTATAATCAGAACGTTTGTATTTTCAGTTGTGCAAAAATCCCACATCAGTTAGACATGAGCATTTTAGGCAAACAATATATATATATTTTTAACTTTGTATTAGTAGGCAATTATTTTAATTTTCTTGGAACGCCCAAATTTCTTGTTCCATATAATCAGGTGGGGATTATTATTATTTTTATTTATTTATTTATCTTAATAGTCGTTCATTTTCACCCGTCTAATCAGGATCAACATGGAGGGGGAACGAGGACTGTAAACCTGAGCTCACCCTTGACCATAGTTTCCACTTTTATAATCCTTTCAAAATAAAGGAAGAAAGATGCTAGGGACACAGAGTTATTTCTCGCCCTCTTTTTTTTCTCCTCTTTGAAAGGGTGGGGTGGACGTTATGTTGAAAAAAGCACCTTAACTGGAAAAGCATGGAAAATAACATGGCACATTACAACCAGGTTCCAGTTTAAAAAAAAAAAGTCTTGACAGTTGCATCAATTTACGCTACACTGTAGATTCAGATTGAGCACTAAACATGTCCAAATGTGGTCTGTGTGATCAGATCTTTGTGAGAGTGAACTGCTTTAACAGCCACAGCCCAACACCAAAAACATGTTAATGCCAGGTGTAAACAGACACTCAGTCCTTTACTGAACAGATAAGAGACAGATTTGAAGCGGTAACATCTGGCAATTTTCTCATCTAGTTGTTTTTCTGGACTAAGGTACAAGCAAACACAAAAACATAAAAAATGAGAACGAAAAATGTGTTCATCAATTTATGAGGCCACAAATCAAACTGATCAGTCTGATTCTGCAGTTTGACTGAAAAAAAGAAGACAGAAACTGATCAGCTCTCAAACTAAGGACCTTTTTTTTTATTTTTACTTCTGGGATCAGACATTCAAACAAATAGGTTAATAAGTGCAAACTTTATCCTTTGGTTTGTTAGACTAAAGGTAAATTCCAGCATGACTAAGTCCTGAAGAGGAGAACTGACCGGTGAAGGTGCAAACGTACTAAATCAAAATAATAAAGTTACTCACAGCTTTCTTGCCATACTCGCTTTTGGGCACAACAAGAGATCCTAAAAAGTAGCATCCTGGACTGGTTCCTTTAGGGATCCTAAAACAGAGAAGACAGACAGAAAGTAGCAACAAAAATATGTCAAAGTTACAAAAATGCAGTTTCTTTACCAGAATACTTAACATTTAAGAGCCACAGACTTGTCTTTGGTTTGTTCAGTGAATTACCTAAAGGAAAATGTATTATATTTGATCTATATACCGGTATATAAAAAAAAGAGGGAAAAAAAGAATAGACTACAAACCAAATATGGTATAAATATGTTTGATAATTACCTAAATTACTTATTAGTCCTTTTGTGTCCCAACTTTAATTACTCCCATCAAATAGAGTTCTATGTACAACATTTAAGAATGTGTAGCTTCTTTTTTCTTTGATTATCCAAAGTCTGGTTAAAATGAGCAAATTTAAAGTAGTAATGCCACAGTCACAATTATTTGCTTTTTTAAACTGACTCCAGGTAGTGAGTGACCAGTCAAGTTATTTCCCAAAGTTATTTCCCAACGGTGCTTTCCCAGTCAAGCTGCTTTTTTTTTTATTTTTATTTTTTACCCCAAGCCTAGCCTGGTTAAAACCAGACCCTTGTCCTTCACTTCGCTTCGGACTAGGGTCTGGACTTTCTCCATTGAGAAACGATTCTTGCTGGAGGCGTGGCCTCTGCTGATGGCTGCTCCCCCGTGGTCTGCTGAACTTGACTTCAGCTCCGCCTCCTGCTGAATTTTCTCTCGCTGCCTTTGCATATTCTGTGTTTATATGTTAATAAAACGTTCTAATAAAATAAAATAAAACCATGGATCGCTGGTCCAACACACCAGAAGACCAGGAAATCTGATGGGACTCGGGCAGCAACGTAAAACCCGAGTTTAATTCTCGTGACAACCTCAGTCATTTCCTTGTTCATTTCACTCAGCGGAGGGAGAGGAGGAGGAGGAGGGAGCGATGATCACTTACTTTTGGCAAAAAAAAAGAAAAGAAAACTCCAGATAAGGGATTAAGAAGGGGAAATTAATACATTTGTGTCACATATAAAACAGTCCTGCATCGCTTTGAATGAGAACATGCGAATGCTCGTTGGCTGCGCGCTCCCCCGTGGTCTTCTGAACTTGACTTCAGCTCCGCCTCCTGCTGAATTTTCTCTCGCTGCCTTTGCATATTCTGTGTTTATAATGTTAATAAAACGTTCTAATAAAATAAAATAAAACCATGGATCGCTGGTCCAACACACCAGAAGACCAGGAAATCTGATGGGACTCGGGCAGCAACGTAAAACCCGAGTTTAATTCTCGTGACAACCTGAGACGTTTCCTCATCAGCGGAGGGAGAGGAGGAGGAGGGAGCGAGCGATCACTTGACTTTTGGCCAAAAAAACAAAAGAAAACTCCAGATAAGGGATTAAGAAGGGGAATTTAATACATTTGTGTCACATATAAAACAGTCCTGCATCGCTTTGCATCACTTTGAATGAGAACATGCGAATGCTCGCTGGCTGCACTGGGACAGGTGGGGGCGTGGGTTAGGGGCCAAAAACTCCACTTTTTGTTCTCTGATTGGTCCGGTCAAAAATCAGCCGGAGAAATCGTTGTCTATGGGAGAAGTCCCAGACTGAGCAGTGAAGGGAAATGAGAATAGCCTATATGCCACGGGTAGTGGTGACGTACTTCCGTTAAAATATGACTCACACGCTTCACTTCCGGATCTCATCTACTACTGTTGTTGTTAGCGGTAGCTTCTAGAACTAGACCATGTAAAAGACACAAAAGGTAAATTATCTGCGAGCTACTGGTACAACAAGAGAGATTTGTTGTGTGCCGTTGTGTCCAGTGAATAGCAGGGACAATAGAGCGCTTAGTTTTTTATATTTTAATGCCAGAGTTCGTGGCTAACCGAGTTAGCCTTAAAGCTAACACTCGGTTGTAGCCGGCGTTTTAAACCTCAGAATATTCAAGAGCCAGCATCAAACAGTGGTTAAAAAAGAGCTGTACCTGCATTGTTCCAGTGGAATAGATCCCTTCCACTTCCATGACCGGGGCTTTGGGAGAAGCAGCAAAGAGGACAGCGAGGAGGAGGAGAACACAGCTGCAGCTCAGTAAGAAACACGATTATCACTCGACTCCACACTTGTAGATTTAATGTTGGAGTCATGATGAGTGATTTAATACAAGTTTGTAACTACATACTTTTAAAATAATATTCAGATTTTAACATATGTTTTCTAATCTGTAAACATGTTTGTAAACTCTTAGTAACTTCAGAGCTGTTACACCTCTGAAATATTCTCTGCCGTTTCCTTTAATATGAAACCAGAACTGTTTCACTCCAATTAAACATTTAATTTCCTGAGATGTAATTAATTTATTTTAAAGCATAACTCTCATAAAGAGTTCTCCGTTTGGTTTTTTACTTGTAGGTAAATATGAACACTTGTTTTGTTTTTTCCAGGTTTGCATCATCTGACCTCCTGATGTGTTCCTGCTGGCCCATGACTGCTCTGCTCTGCCATTCATGGTCGGTGTTCACCAAGAACTGAGAGGAACTCCCCATCAAGTTCAACTTGTGTTTATTTGTCTTATACAGGTTAACACAGAGTTAACAGTACAATGAAGTGCTCAGGATGAGAAGAGCAGATTTGACTTGCTAAAAATCAAAGAACAAACTACTGTATGTATACTAAAAGCATGCACAGTGAAAAAGTAATTATAATATTCACAAAGTCCTGAAGAGAGACGGATATAACAATGCAGCAGGATGAATTTGAATTAACTACGGTACTGCAAGTATTTCAAGCTAGTAATATAAGCTAGCATGCACATAAAGTTTTAAATATATATATATATAAATATATACACATACAGTATATATAATAATATATAATTATATATATATGTGTATATATTTATATACGTATACAGTATATATATATATTTAAAACTTTATGTGCATATATATGTATGCACATAATCAACATTACACAGGTTGTGTGACAGGTTATTGCACAAGTACTGTAGTGACATTGAGATTTAATTATTAGTTATTACCAGTTGTTCAGTGTTATTTATTGATTATTTAACTCATACCCTGCAGCCCGTTGAGTTCTTCCTGTTCTTAAATGACCTTGACCTTGGATCAAAGCAACAGGACCTCGCTGACCCGTACGGTGTCCATCAGTCCACGGTCACAGATTTTCACAGCAACTTTTTATTGACAGTACTCGGCTCTACCTGAAGAGCAGATATGCAGAAATCTACCTGCAGACTTCAAGGACTACCCTGACACTACAGTCACACTACTTACTACTTGTAAGAAAATAAAATGTTCAAAACATTCTGACTTTTGTCTTCATTGATGTATTATCACCCAAAAAAAATGTGTACTGTATTTTGGTTTAAGACAGGCTTAGAGTCGTTTTAGCCATTTTATTAAAAAGAAATTTGATGATAATGTTACATTACTGTACAAAACGTATGAGTCAAGCTAAATGAGGCACAATATTTAAACACTGTTTAAATTATATTATTATTATTACATCTTCTGACTAACTCCCAGCTTCCTCGACTGCTTTTGGAGTATGCTGGTGAAGATTCTCAGTCGTCCAGGACATGTTTTCAACAAAACAGGACACTTCTTCCAACAGAGGTGGTGGTAGAAGAGTGGAGAGCTTTAGGAGGCTCTGATCCATTTCAAATGAGAGAGCTTCAATAGTGAAATTAAATTACTGCTTTTGGAGATTTAAAAACATGTAATCAGTCAGATTACAGTGCTCAGTGGAACAACTTGTTTGTATTTGGATCCAATCTCAGCTCCTCACTGCTTCCCTCATGTTTGAGCTGTAGCGGTGGTGTCTTCCCACGTCTCACAAACATCTAGGATGGACCAGGGGTTCCCTCATCATCACCAACACCTGCCGTGTCAGAGTCAGAGTCAGAGTCAGAGAGTCTTTATTGTCATTTGCACCGCATGTGGTACATGAGATGAAAACGAGATTATGTACACGAGGTCCCAGTTACATCCAACAACAAATGAAAGAGAAAAACAGTAATAACATCGAGAACTAACTAAGAAAAACATCAACTAGTAATACACTAAGCCTAATATAGTGGGAATAAACAGCAGCACGAACATGAGTTTGTATGAGCAGATGGTCACAGATGGTCACAGATGAACACAGCAACAAGAAAACATATCAGCATCACCATGATGTGATATTTTGCAGTGTTTATTTTAATTTTATTTTTATTTATTCATGAGTCTAACAGCCTCAGGGTAGAAGCTGTTCCTCAGTCTAGTGGTTCTACACTTGATGCTCCTCAACCTCCGTCCTGAGGGGAGTGGGGCAAAGAGTGAGTGTGCTGGATGAGTGAGGTCTTTCATGATGCAGGTGGCTCTTTTCCTGCATCTGGAGGTGTAAATGTCTGTGATGGTGGGGAGACTGACTCCAACAGACTTCTGTGCAGCCTTCACCACTCTCTGCAGAGCTTTTCTTTCTTCAACTGTGCAGCCTCCATGCCACACGTTGATGCTGGAGCACACGATGCTCTCCACTGCACACCTGTAGAACGAGGTGAGAACTGGGCTGCTCAGACCGGCTCGTCTCAGCCGTGTCCTGTGCAGTGAAAGAAAACATCTCTTATTAAGGCCTGCTACAAACAGTGATTTAACAGGTTTGACTTCAGCTCAACTTTTGTACACAAACTTGAATTAAAATAACTTTTGTTTCTAAATCTGCTCTAAATCTCCTGCCTCCTTGTTTGAAACTGAACTGTCAGGTGGCTTTGACTCAAACAGTGGGGCTTCTGGTTGTCTTCCTCATGGACTGTAAACACTCAGCCCTAACTGTGACTTCTCCTGCCTCCTTGTTTGAAACTAACATTTGTGTTAATAAGAAAACATTGTACAGACAAAACACGTTTACTCAACAGATTAGCGAGGCTAACTATGTTAGCTGTGTTAGCCTACATGAGGCAGTTTGGTGAACTGAAAACAAATACCGACTTACCTTCATATTTATTTATGTAGTTGGACACAAAGCTTAAATCCTTTATCCTTCTTAGATGTGGGCGCTTTAGAGAAGGTCTGAATTATTCTGTAGACATTATTAACAGTGACTGTCGGCAAGTCCTGCAGAGATCTCGTGAAGAACGCCATCGCTAACACCGTGTTGACTGCAAACCGGAAGTGCGTCTTACGGGTGAAGAATGCGGAAGTGCTGAAACGGAAGTCCGTGGCATATAGCCTATTGAGCGGAGCTGTGCAGGAAGGCGAGGGCCAGGCTAACCCAAGCCAACTACTCCTCCGTTTCTGCCTTTGTAACTTATTTTGAAAGGATAAGGTGGAAATCATGGTCCCGGATGAGCTCAGCTTTACTGTAAGAATACCCACAGGCTGACACATTGGACTGGCAAAAGCGCAGGCATATAAAATCCTCATTTATTTATTTATCCTAATTTTTTATTAATTATTATTAATAATATTATTTATTTATTATTGCTTATCCTCATTCCTTTCCACTGTCGCCTTCATGCTTGCTCAAGATGAGAGTTCTGTGATGGAGTTAAAGGTGGGGTATGTAAGATTGTAATTGTAGTCTGTAACTTTTCAAACAATATATTTTTAACATATTTCTTCACTCAGTCACTATCTACTGACAAACTGATGTTAGACAAAGTAATCTCTGAAAAAAACTATAGTCCCCTTGCTTCTCTATCAGCATTTATAAAAACACTGAAAACACAAGAGTGACCAGGACACTGACAGCCAATAAAAACAGAGTTGTTTGTCACGCCCCAACCCACGCCCCCACCTGTCCCAGCCGCAGCTCGTTCTCATTCAAAGGATTGCAAAGCGATGCAGGACTGTTTTTTATGTGACACAAAATGTATTAAATATCCCTTCTTTATCCCAGAGCTGGACTTTTATTTAGTTTTTTTGCCAAAAGCCAAGTGATCGCTTCATCCTGCACTGACAGGAATGAGGAAATGGATTTGTCACGACTCACGAGCGAATTAAAACATGTCCAACGTTGCTTCGTGAACCTCTGATGATTTCTGCTGGATTTTGTGTTGTTGGATGAGTGATTCATGGTTTTATTATATTTTTTAAACAGTTATATTATCATATAAACACGGAACTTCGGAGCGCAGAGACCGGAGGAGGTGGAGCATTCCAGACATTCCAGACCAGCGCTGACAGACATGAGGAAGTCACGAGCGAATTAAATCATGTCCAAACGTTGCTTCGTGAACCTCTGATGATTTCTGCTGGATTTTGTGTTGTAGGACTAGCGCTCCATGGTTTTATTTTATTTTATTAGAAGGTTTTATTACCATAAACACAGAATATCGCAGCGGCTCTGAGCAGACAGCAGCAGGGGGCGGAGCAGATCCCAAGTTCAGCTGCAGAGCTCGGACTGTGCCATATATGGCTCTGAGGGGAGGGAGCAGAATGCTTTTCTGCGCTGAAAATATTTCTAAGTCCCAGAGTGTTCAAGAGTGTTCAAATATCGCAGACCCTAGCTTTAAATTCAGTCTGCTCCTCAGATAAATAGTGTTAAATTATTATTTTTAAATATGAACGTTTCTGTTCAGCGCCTTGAGACGACTTCTGTTGTGACTTGGCTCTATAGAAATAATTGAATTGAATTTATCAGGACTGGCAGCTGCACACATCTCCCAAGCCTGTTTTATTCGAGGGTTTCTCAGCTGCGGACGTTGGGGTGTATATTTAAAAATCCAACAATTGGCAATTCAAAGCGAGTTCTTGCATAAATTACCCATCCCTAATTTATACTAAACCATCAGAACGCTTCCTGTTTGACTCACTTGTCATCAGGCAGACTCGTGACGTAGAAAGGCTGTGTACCACATGGACACAGGGTGACGGAGTTGGCCTTCTTCTTGGCCATGAGTGCAGAGCGGTGCGTCTCGTACACGTCCAGATTGAGGGTGGTGGACAGACGGTGAGACACCACGAACGGCAGATCCTTTAGGCGCTCCAGCTCGCTTGACTGCTCGTGGCGGACCTGCAGTCGTACGGTGTAATCTCCCTTCTCCAGCTTTAGGGAATACTGCAGAGGTAAAGCAAGGAGACAGCTGTCAGTTAACTGAGACTTTTCACAATAAAAGAGCAGAACTGTTCATCGGCGTGAGCATACCTGATGTGGGTAGGCATCTCCTGAACCCAGGAGCCTCTTGTTCTGATCAAACAGCATCCAGAGCTGACTGTCAAACTCAGACTCGTACAGCAGCTCACACAGCATCGGGCAGCTGGGTGTAACCTCCCCACTCTTAGGCTGAAGAGGGAGCAAAAATGATTTGTACATCAAAATAAAAGTATGTAATCATACACTCTGATGTGCAGAAATGTTTGTTATTACCTGGTGAAAGTTGTACGTGAGGACGATTTCATAAAGTTGTCTGTTGTTAGGCAGAACATCCCGCATTCCTAAAGCTTTTATCTTTGAACTTAAGGGCCTACGACGACAGAAACACGAACATTAAAGGAGCTGCATTTTTTAATAATACAGGTAGTCCTCGACTTACGGCGATTCGGTGTTACGAACGCATCTTAATAATTTTTTTTTTATTACATTTAAAAAATAAAATTAAAAAATTGTTGAAATTCTTATTTTATGTGTTTAAATGTTCTTGATTTTATGTGTACAGGTAGTCCCCGACTTACGAGCGCTCTGACCTACGAGGTTCCGGACTTACGAGCTGGCGAATTTTTGGAAAAAACGCAAAAAATACAGTTTTTCTGTGTTTTTTCACCACAGTTCGTTAGCTAAACATGTGGACACACGTTTCCGATCATTTTTATGCACTCGTAAGCAGTTTTTCGATGAAAAACGAGTGTTTGTAGTCGCGCTAGCAAAACCGTTCCAACTTACGAGCGAAATTCCGGACTTACGAGACACGTGGCGGCCGTTCCGAATTACGAGATTTCCATGTTACGAGCAACTCGTTGTAACGGAACTCGCTCGTAAGTCGGGGACTACCTGTACAGCACTTTGTTGCAGCTGTGGTTGTTTTAAATGGCTTTACAAATAAATTATTATTATTATTACTGTATTATTATTTTGAAGCC